>VMDO01021779.1:16961-34842 GCA_007922755.1 Pedetes capensis | reverse complement strand
GATCCCGTCTGATCTCGGAAGCTAAGCAGGGTCGGGCCTGGTTAGTACCTGGATGGGAGACCGCCTGGGAACACCAGAAGCTGTAGGCTTGGGAGAAGGACCTGGCAACCCCCTCCCAAAGATCAATCTGCCATTGAAAACCCTATGCACAGCAGAGAAGCACTGACAATAGTGCTTCCCCTGTTGTACAGAGGGTCGCTGTGAGTCGGATTCCCACTCGACGGGACCTAACAACAACAACAACAAATAATATAAATGAAATATGAAATTTATAAGAGAAAAAAACAAACCCTAACTTATCCCAGAATGTTAGATTTATTAGAAAATGGAAATTTTGTCACTACAATTATTTTACAACCATTCCTTAAGAATTTTAGTGACTCATATATTGGAAAAATGTAAACCCCTTCTATCGAGACCAAATTTGTTTTTAATAAACAAGTTTGAGCATTCATATATATCAACTATCTCAAGTACCTCCTGAGTCCTTTCATTAAAAGATAAAGAAATCATGAACCACATTTTATTAGAACAATAAATGTATTAATACCATCACTGTTATTTACTTCATTTTGGCTTCAAATGTCATTAAGTAATGCCATCATATTAAAAATTTATTACAGAGGGAAGAGAGCAAACATATCTGTTGGCTGTCTCACCAGTGTCAAAGTATCCTTTCATCATGTGGGCGTGGTCAGGGCTATGTCAGAGGGAGGCAATGTGCGCTAGGAGAAATAAACTGTCTTTTGTGGAGATGGGGGTATTATTTTATGAATCCAATTTCATATCTATCTTGCCATCTGTCACCAGGCAGAAGAGATATAGGACAGTGGCAAACTCATGTTAAAAAGGCTGTCTTGGGATAACAAAGAGAAAAGTTAATGGACATGGATTTACAAATTATTAATGATTTTTCTTGTCATTTCTTGAAAAATGAAAGCTATGCACGCTGCCTCTCTCCCCAAACAGATTGCATTTTATTCCTCTGCAGTTTGTCCATCAGCCTTCACTCTGACAACATAATCCGGAACTAATCCAGAGCATTCAGTTTTCCTTGTTGGCTCTCAGGCAGCCTGCTTAGACAAATCCTGCTACCTGTCAGCCCTCCTGTGGGTGCCAAACCGGCTGCCAGGTTAACCTCTGGGGAGCAAGAAGACCTGCTGATTTAACCCCTACTTCCCTTCCCATAATCCACAGTAAATAGGGGGGATGTGAACAGGCTAACTGTTTTAATCAGGCCTGGATCCCTTAAAATCTGTTTCATACACAGCTTTAAGAACTCCGGTTATGAACATCCCTACGTGAAATCACATAGCACTTCCTCCAAAATGTGGGCCCTAAAGAAACAGATGGATCAGATACATTGAAAGGTCTTAATCCTCTTAGGTCATCCATGCAAATATATACACCACTTCCCTGAACCACATCACTGCTTCTAAATACTTCTTAATTGTCAGGATGAGGTCGAAACAAATTTAGGGACAAGACAGCAGGGGAAAAAACTAAGTTGGTTATTTTAAAGAGTCACACTGTGTTAATTTCTAATATAATTGCTGTAATTTACCTTCTCTTTATTCCCTGCCTCCCCCAATACACATATATGCACACATGTTAATTCTTTTTGCCAGACAGTAAATTTGAATGTTGTTTACAGATTGGTCTCAAATGATTCCAATATGAACAAATCACCAGACAAAGTTTTCAAATGAGTAAATACAAATTAATGTTGCCTGGCATTAAAATGACTGGCATTGAATTTATCAAAAATAAAATTGAAGCATAATAAAGTAAAAAAGCATCTTAAAATACTCACTCTTTATTCAAAAAGAAGCAGACACTATCTTCTCCTTGTTGGAATTCAAGGCACATCAACCTATCTGCTTCTGCAGCATCAACAATACACAGCAGAAAAAACTTGCATGAACACGTTGTTCCAAGATATGCTTTAAAGTTCCACTAAGTTTAGCTTCCTTAGATAGGTAATGAAACTTCACTCAGCTCTTTAGTGTCAGGAAGGTACGGCACCCAGTTTACCATGGCAGGAGATAAGTTTAGATCAGATTCTGTGGAAGCAATCTGAACTCTACCACACACAAGTGGTGGGAATCACTATGACTTCTAATGGGCATCTTTGGTTTTCTTCCATTTAATCACGGACTTTCCCTTAAGAGCAAGAAGAACAAGGTTTACCTCTCCTCACAAATTCCGTCCCACAGAGCAGAAGGTGAAAGATGAGGAATGCTCCTTATGCAAAACAAACACCCAGATGTGGGTTGAATGAAATGAGTTCATTTGTACACACATAAATATACACACACACATACATGCGCACACACACATACATGTGCACACACACACACACACACACACACACACACTCATACCCCACACTTGATGGTTTCTGACCTAACCAATTTTGAAATTAATTTTCTTATTCAAAATTATTATGGTGACAGACACATTTTTATATAAATAATATCTTAAATTTTATGAAATAGAAATGAAAATTTTGCTTCCTGAGTAAATCATTTTAAAATAAATATTTGACCTTTTTTTTTATTCAACAGGTAAAAAATGTTTGATTTACTTGAAAAGTTTTTTTTTTTCCCCAAAACTTTTTTGGTGTGTTTTTGTTAGCATATTTTTTACTTCTCCTTTTTTCTCTTTCATGGTCCATGTTCTTTCTTTTACTCCTTTTAATTCATACAATATTTTTTCATAGGTTTTAAAGTTTACTAGGATGTCAGTCATTTATCACAAAGCAGCTGACTTTCATGGGTAAGGTGGCAACAGTGATTAATTGTCAAACAACACCATATAAATTAAAGCTGGCTTTAAGGCAGAACAATTCATTTATGTTTTGTTTGATAACCAGGCAGTTATTAAACTGAAATTTGGAAATCAAATTTAAAATCAAAGAGATTACATGAAATTTAAAAATCCAACTACTAGAGTTAAAGTTCTTCCATAAAATTATATTGATCACGGTTAAAGATATTTTTGAAAGGCAACTTTCAATGACTGTAAATTCTAGAAGAAGATGTTTTGAGCCTAGAATCTTAGAACTGACCATAAGTGATAACTGAGTCATTCTCTAGGAGGCAGAGACCAAGAAACAAGGAATTGAGTAAAGGAAAGTGAGCACCCAGTGTGGAAATTAGGAAGAAATTAGGAAGAAGTCAGTGGCTTATGAGACAGGTTAGAATGAGCCTTCGGGAGAAAAAACAACTTCAGGAGTCTATGCAAATGAATTGAGAATGAATGGAAATAGAGAATAAAAGGAACTAAAAAGAGGCAAGAAAAAATGTGACAATATATTTACATAAGGACATGCCACATATGACTGAATATAATTATAAAATTTGTAGGAAATAGTCTTATACCTTCATACAATGTTGACACCACATTTACAACTTTATTTATTTATTTATTTATTTTTTTTACTATACTGGGGGTTGAAACCCATGGCCTCGCGCCTGCTTTGCAAGTGCTGGACCACTGAGCTGCGCCCCTAGCCCATTTTTTTTTTTTTTAGTTTTTGAGACAGGGTCTCGCTAAATCACACAGACTGCCTCTGGTCTCGAACTTGCCATCCTCCCGCCTCCGCCTCCCAAACCGCTGGGATTACAGGCATATGCCACCGTGCCTGGCCTACATTTACAACTTTTAAAACTATGTTTAGTTAAGAATTTTAAAAAGACCGTTGTTGTTGTTGTTGTTGTTGTTAGGTGCCGTCAAGTCGGTATCCTACTCAGCGACCCTCTGTACAACAGGGGAAACACTATTGTCAGTGCTTCTCTGCTGTTCGTAGGGTTTTCAATGGCAGATTGATTTTTTGGGAAGGGGTTGCCAGGTCCTTCTCCCAAGCCTAGAGCTTCTGGTGTTCCCAGGTGGTCTCCCATCCAGGTACTAACCAGGCCCGACCCTGCTTAGCTTCCGAGATCTGACGGGATCGGACGCCACAGGGCTACCGCTGCAGGCAAAAAGACCATAGCATGCATAATTCTAGAAAAATTTCTTAATAATTCTGTGAAGGCACAGAGGTTAAGAGCATGAACTACAGAGCCAAACTCTCTAGGTTTGAAACTCAGCTTTACCATTCCCTAGCTAGGGAATCTAAGCCTGCACTTACTCTCTTTAGGCTTTGTTCCTCTCCTCTCTAAAATGGCGAGTGCTTACCCCAAGGTGGTGGTGTGGGTATTACTTGGAATAATATATGTGTAATGCTTAGGATTGAGGCTGACATGTAGAATGAGTTCAGGGCAGTTCAGCAATTATTTCTCAATACAAATGCACCTAAACCTTTAAACTTCCAGTGTTAGAACTCAACCCAGGAGTCACAGGTTGGTATTATTGTTTAACAGATGTATTAAGTCGTTTAAGTCTCATATGAGAAAGAACAGGGCTGGGGTTTAACTCAGTTGGTAGAGTGCTCTCTGAGGTCCTGAGTTTGATCCCCAGCACCACAAATAAAATGGGAGAATGACATGGTAGCCTACTCCCGAAATAATCAGCCATTGAAAACTCTATTAATAGCAGAAAAGTGCTGACATAGTGCTGGGCATGGCTGGGGAGTGTTTCATTCTGTTGTACATAAGGTTGCTCTGAGTCAGACCTGACTATATGGCACCAGCAAACAACAAATAAGAAAGAATATTTAGACTCTCCATATCAGAATTATATCAGAGCTTTAGAACATGGAAAAAGAGCTTTGATCCTTTGGGATACTGAGTAAATTGATCTAAAAACCACTCATACACGCCTTTGTCCTGAGGTATTTCAGGGCTTACGTTGATCTTTTTGTTTGTATTTGACTTACACAGCAAAGAACACATATTTTCAGAATGATTGTAAGGAAAATGGCAAGATGTATCATAGAAGCTATTTATTAAGTAGAAATACAAAATATCTATAGCCACTGGGTTGTTGTTTGGTAATAACAGTATAAGGCAATTTCAGCTTGAGCCATCATGGTGTTTAGAACACATTGACTGTTGCACAATTGATCGATATATTATAAACAAATGCTGAAAACGTTAGGTCATTTTTGATCATCTTTCCTTTCTAAAGCACCAGCTGCAAGGTGTTATCTGGTTATTGATCATGTTTCTTATCAGCTCTGCACATTATAGTATGTTTGCAGTTGGTACATAATCTAAACAGTACCGGCCTAATTCATTGACCTTTGAAATCTGAGTCTAACTGGCAGTAAAACAAGAAGACTGATCACACTTAAAGAAGTCTTTAATTGTGTCTCACTGTCTGATGAAATTTGAAATGATCACAGCCCAGAAAGTAAACTAAATAGTACATTTTATTTTACCCCAGGAATAAAGAATGTTTAGATCAATGGGTGATAATAGAATTCAAACTTTGAATTTTAAGTCAATAATAATTTTTTCAGAAAAGAAGAAGCTATGCTTGTTAGAATTAACATGAGGAAACCAATTTCTATCAAGAATTTGCCTCCTTCAGCGAAGGGATAATGGAATCATACTAGAATTGTCCAAATAAAATGTAGAGGATTTAAATTTGAAATGAAATATATCTGATGACGTTTTGTGGTTTGGGGCTCTTCAAATACATATTTACCCAGCACTGGGATCACATATCATTCACTGAATAGACACATAAAACTTTTATTAGATAAATTCTAATTTTGTATTTAAAAACATAAAGGCAATTGCAAATTAGAAACAGAAGAGGGAAAGGCTTAAATGAAGTAGAATCAGTGAACAAATGTGAACCTTAAATGAGCAGATTTCTACATCTTTGACCAGTCCCCCCTTACCCCATTTGATACACATCCACTTTGGCTTTTTATTGGGATCAATCTGTGGTTATATGTGACGTGCCCTTAAAAATTTATCCTAAACATCATTGTTTTTATCATCCAAGAGTATTCCATTTTGTGTATATATCAACAAATATTCTACCAGTCTCCTTCTGATAGATATGTGGGCTAATTATTATAGTACATAATATATTTGCTTCTTTTCATACTTATTATTTCCTACGGACAAATTCTTAAAGGAGAAATGAATAGGTTAGGTGATATCCAAAACTTCAACATACATTGCTGTGTTGTTACCTTTTAGAAAGAAGGCATCAATTTATAATGACACTTCCTTTGCATATGATTAATAGTTTTCATATTCCATTAACACTGGTTTCATTCTTTTTTTCTGAGCTGATAGGTTAAAAAAGATGTATCTTATTTTTTGAATTTGCATTTGTTTGAGTATGAGAGTGAACAACTTTTCAGAGTTCTTGGCCATTTTATTACTGTTTTTTCAGACTCCTCTCTTTATTTAGCATTGTCTACTTTTCCATTAAGTTGTGAAACTGCTTCTTTTTTGTGAAAGCTTTTTACATAGCAAGTATGTTTTATTTCATTATATAAAGTAAATACATATTTGTAAATACTAAATATATTCATATTATACCTTACAGGTGGGCCCCCTTTTTGTACTTCAATCATCACTGTTTCTTTTATTTCTAAGTTTATTACATTATGAGAAAAGAATATGGCCATGAAATTTCTACTGTTTGGATTTTCTTTCTGCTTTCTTGTGACTGTGTATCCAATATTTTTAAAATAAATTTTAAAATATTTCATGAATACTTAGAAAAGAAAACCTGTTCTTTCTTGGTTATAGATTGAATATAATACAAAGAATGGGGAATGATTCAATTTGCACAGACCTTGAAGACAGTGTCTGGGAGTTGTAGAAAATGAGGCTGAATATACATCACCGAAAGGACCAAAGGTGTTTCTAAATGGTCGGCACCTAACAACAGCAAATAGTAATATGTCTGACAAATTAACCTATGTACTAAAAATAATTCTCATGAAAACCTAAGCTTTGTTTAAATAAAGTAGTTCTAAAACTGATCTAAATTAAAAATATCTGCATGTATATTCAGAAAAAAATAAGAGAATGTAGATGCAATAATTTAAACAGTTTAGAAATGATCTTGAGAATGGAGATAAATATACGAGGAGGACTTGAAACAGACTTATTGACTAGAGTTGAATTGTGAAAGAAAAATGATTAAATAAATAGTATTTGGCCATTTGGAAATAGTGTTAGCTGACTATTTTGTCATTGTATAAGTTGGCCATTTTGAAGCTAACATTTTACATCATTTATTTAAAAAGATCAAGACCGAGTGTGGTGCCTCCTCCCTGCAATCCCAGTGACTTGGGAGGTCAAGGCCAGGGGTGGTCTGTGTAACTTAGCAAGACCCTGTCTTAGGATAAAAGATAAAAAATGGACTGGGGATACAGCCCAGTGGTAGAATGCTTGCAAAGTATGTGTGAGGCCCTGGGTTCAACTCCCAAGAACCCCCCTACACACAAATAATAATAAAAAATAAAATATAAATACATAAAATGTTTTTAAAAAATCGTATCATCAAGTAGCTTAAAAATATAGAAACACCTAAACTAAACAGAATGGAATACTTAGGAAATTTTTATTTTGGAGAAAAAAAGGAAGTACATGACTGGCAAATTGTGTTGTTGTTGTTAGGTGCTGCGGTATCTGACTCAGAGGGACCCTACATACAACGGGAGAAACACTATTGTCAGTGCTTCTCTGCTGTTCATAGGGTTTTCAATGACAGGTTGATTTTTGTGAGTGGGTTGCTGAGTCCTTCTTCCAAGCCTACAGCACCTGGTGTTCCCGGGCAGTCTCCCATCCAAGTATTAATCAGGCCTGACCTTGCTTAGGTTCTGAGATCTGACAGCATCAGATGTCACACGGCCAGGACGTCAGGCGTCAAATTACAGAAGCCTCTAAATCATCCTAAATTGAATCTCTACAGTTGATGTAAATATGATTAACATAAGCAGTATGTAAATAAATAGGATATAAGGAAGTAGGAGTTGGAAGGAAGGAAAGTTCATTTTGGATTGCAGCTGTGGAAGAAAGCACATCAGCACCAGAACTGGTCCTTATGAGAATGAAAAGAATTAGTTCAAAGTAAAACAAGTGGCTAGGAGTATGACTGTGAAGTGGCCAGGAGCTGGGGAAGACATTTGCAGGGCAGAAGGATCCTCCTGGTCTGTTGGGAGCCATGTGTGCTGCTGGGAAGAGGTGAGAGGTCAGATTAAGAAGGGTTTTGAGAAGCAGTGTCAGGAGTATGCACACTTGGTCAGAAGTGACTTAGAAGGTGGATATGGAAGGCATGCAATGAAGATGTGGAGGAACTTGCTTTATTTTTATTTCCAGTTATTTCCTTTCTTTTCACTTATCTAGTGTTCTGGGGCTGGGGTTTAGTTGCCTTGGTAGAGTGCTTCTCTGAGCTCTCTGATGTCATGGATTCAATCCCCAGCACTGCAAAAATGGGAGAAGGACCTGACAGCTCACTCCCAGAACAATCCCAAAACAATCAGCCATTGAAAACCCTATGAATAGCAGAGAAGCACTGACATAGTGTTGGGCTTGACACAGTTTCAGGGAGTGTTTCCTTCTGTTGTATATACCAACAACATCCAGGGTTCTGTCTTTTCAGCATAAATCTCCACATAGGGAAAGCCAAAACCTTGTTTCCATTAAGATCTCTTTGTCACTTCCTGTTCTGAGTAGGAAACATGGTATACACTCCTAGCAGTGAAGTCATCTTTTGGCTAAACATCAGGCTCTATCTATTAGTTTTGTGCCATCGAGCAACTTCTATTTCTCACTGAATGCATTCTCAGCTAATGATTCCAGCATTATACAAGTGTGTCTTGCCACACCTTATCATTTCTGAAACAGCAAGATATTCTCAAGTGTAAGGAAATGTGGGAAGCCTCTTCTTGGCATTTTCTACTTTTGCTCATTACAATGCTCATCTCCTTTGCCCTTTTGTTGAGGATTTTGGCTGATTCCTTACTCATGTCAGCTGCACTGCAACAAAATAGGGAGGAATAGTGAAATTTCGGTTTCTTTTAAAAGGAGGATTTGCTAAATTTTAGAAATGATCAATAAAAATGGCTAATATATGTTGCTACATATGTAAATATAATGGTTAAACCAGGAATTTATAAGCATTTTATCACTTAATCTTTTAAGCAACCACTGAAGTAAGTTCTCATCTCCCATGTGAAGAAACTAAGGCTTCTAGAGGTAAAGTCGCTTGCTGGGATCACAGATCTGCTGAGTGGCACAGCTAGCCTATGAATCTAGGTGTTGTACCTCTAAATCCCAGGCTCTTAACCACTACATCCTATCCCATCTACCATTCACTGTGCGCTGAGTCCTCCTTATTTGTCAAGATTCAATTAAATCTCACCTTCTCTCTGAAGACTTCTCCAATCCCTCAGCTGGATTTACTCACTATGTGTTTTAGGAGCTCAGTAAATCTACTTCTGCCTTCACTATAGAAGTGTCATAGCATAGTTTATAGTAAGAACTGCAAAATTGAAGTCTGACTTGGGTTGATCAACCATTCTGATTACTGACCTCATGTTTGAAAATACTTTCTTTTGGGTGCCTCTGTCGGGGGTGGGCTCTCCAGACTTTTCCCTGTTCCTCCCACTCCCTAAGGCCATCCCCTCAGGCTTTTGCTTCTCAGTCCTGTGGCCTCTACTTTAGTTTACCCTCTGTCTGTTCTCACTGCTTTTCTCCTTCACCCACCCCTGCCTCAAATCTCAATAAACACTAGAATAAAAGCCTTCCAAACTCAGGTCCTGGGCTTTATTCCTTTTTGTTTGTTTGTTTGTTTGTTTAGTGCTGTCAGCATATGCCACAATGCGGAGTTAGCATTAAATAAAAGTGACTTTTCACATTTCTTAGCCTGTTCTTTTCAATGCTTATTATTATATAAAACACCTATAAAAATGTGAGTATACTAAATATTTCCAAGAAATTTTTTAAGAGGGCATTATCACCATTAACCTTGACATAAACTATTTTAGATGGCTTAAATAATGCATATAAATCATTCTTTTTGAACTATGCCTATTGTTTGTTTAAAAACACATAAACAAACCTTGCCCCTCAACAGAAATGTTTGAATTCAGCCAAATGTCTGATGGTAATCTCCCCAAACAGCGATTTGAGGAGCAGTCCTTTTTTTTTTTCCACAGCACTTCATGGTAGATCTAGTCATAAAGAATGCAAGTTATTTTATCCTATCTGACAATATGTTATTTTCCTAATCTACAGCAACACTTAGGGGAAAAATTACACTCATATCATTTTGTTATTTGTAACTCAACAAATTAAGTCAAATGTTTTCAAAGATCATGTAACAATTCTTTTTTTCCCTTATTAGAGACAAAAAACAATGTCTTTAATTTGAAAGCTATTAACATCACCTTAGTTCCCTTATTTCTATGTAAGTGGTCGAATCAGAAAGATTACATGATTAAATTGTTTCTAATCATTTTTCAAAGAAAACTTATCCTCGCATCAATATTTAAAATATTCTAACAATAATTCTCCTTTGCAGTAGGTTTGCTAAATAGATTGTGGTCATGATCCCGCTGTACTGGAATATAAAACTACCTCAGTTAAACTAAATATGTTTTCAATGTGTTTTTTCTAACAAGTATTATTTGGTTCAAATAATCATTTGGTTATTGAATAAAATTGAAATTTTCAATGAGGGCAATATATTAAAACAATGCAAATTTATTATAAGCACTACAATTGAATGTGGTAATAGGGCTTAATCAAGTTTTATATCTGTAGTACAGAACTGAATTTTTTTTTAAAGTATTGCTTCATGATATTCATTTGCAGAGTCTGGGACTACCAGCTTCACCTAATGTAAACATTTCACAACCTACTGCTTAAGAGATGACCACTCTTGTGTAGGGTACGTTGCAAAGGGTTTTAGTTCAAAAGGGGGAAAAATGTAAACTCATAAGGCCTCTCCTTAGACATACTTTTATCAGTTCAGGTTTATGTATTTATCATTTTCAGGGTTGTTTTTTTTCTTTTTTTTACTATATTTATGAATAGAAATGAATCATAAATTTTTTTTAAATCCTGGGACAAACCATTTAAACAATGTGAAATTAAAGCTGCACAGTGATTGTCATGCATGGCTGGAAGCCGTAACCACTTCAGCCCTGAAATACACTGCGATTGGTGTTCATGTGGATTACATTTTAATATTATACTGGAAGCTTAATTATAAAGGATTATTAGCAGATCATAAGAGAACTACAATGAAATGGGGTCAAGCAGAGTGGAATATTATTAGATGTCTAATCTTCAAGTCATACCTTCTTTTCAGGTTGACGACTTTCTTCCACCTGAACTGTGGACTGGGCTCATAAAAGTGACCATCTTTTCCCCTCATAACACTTTTAGTAAACAATCTGTCTCTGCATCGTTGTTGGTTTGAATTTTTTGTTAGTTGGTTTGGTTCCTTCTAGTGGTCTATGGTCTGCTGCCATAGCACCCTGGCATTTGATCCCACATGATCTCTGAAGCTAAGCAGGTGGGCTTGGTCAAATCCTTGGATGGGAGACTGTCTGGGAACACCAGATTCTGCAGGCTTGGGAGAAGGACCTGGTAATCCACTCCTGAAACAATCTTCCATTGAAAACTCTATGAATAGCAGAGAAGCACTGACAGTAGTGCCAGGCACGGCACAGAGTCAGGGAGTGTTTCACTGTGTGGTACATAGGGTCGCTATGAGTTGGACCCGACTTGACAGCATCTAACAACAACCACAACAATAGTCTATGAGCCTTAGAACCTGAGCTTTAGTGTGTGGTGCCTCAAAAACTACTTGACTACATTGGCCTGTCAGTGTCAGGCGATAGAAGATGAACGGGATATACCATAAGCAGATATTTATTTATTTGGCAAAGGTAACAAGAGAAATAAGTGAATGTATTAAGGCACGTACTTGGGCTACACACTTAAAATATTGCTAATCGCACAGCAAACCTGCAATTAGGCAAAGAATCTGTGCTGTCTGTTAAGCTTTTCAACAGATGATAGGAGTGGCCAGGCATACGCAACTCTGTCTTTCATAATGCAGTGCAGCATTGTCTTAAAATAGCACTTAGGTTGATTTTGTCATGTTAACTGTGGGAACTTTGGAGGAAATACATTTAGGTACTTGAAGACTATAAGTTAAAAGATAAGGCCAACTGATATGGTGAACAGTGTGCCTGAGAGGTAAATTGCACTGAGAAACTAAACATGACAGGCTTAGATAAAACACTTATTATGATTAATACCAGAAGTAGTAACAAGCTCATTTCTTTCTTGAGCCCCAGGAAACCTCACTTTTACCCGATAATGTTTATGGCTCCAGCTCACTGACCCAAGGCCCTCCAGTTTCTTAATGGCAGGCTACTAATCTGTGAAACATCAGGACTTCGAGAATTCTTCTCTGATTTTCACCTTCCTTTGAAAGATTTACAAATCATTGCTGTCCAATTCCCACATCAAGAGTTTAAAGGACATGGGCCAGGGGTCCAATATTCACTGAAACAAGCAGAGGTTTAATATCATTTATTTCCCTAAATATAGTTAGATGTCATCAGCTGTTAGTTCTAGGAGTATGTGCAGGACTACAGTAAAAAGATTTCACCTGACTCTTTGCTGAGGGTAACAGATGATGTATATTACCTAAACTAATATTTGGTAACTTACTTTGGCAGCAGCAGATGCAAACTCATAGCATAGCTAACATTCTCAGAAGGCAACTTGCCTGCTTTTTTCTATACCATCCATAAAGACATCTACTTCTTACATCTGTAAACTTTTGACGTTGGAAGAAAACATAAAGATCTTATAGTCTGACCCGTTGCTGATCTACTATAGCCCTAACATTTTTACCCAACTCAATTATCATTTGATTTTTTCCTAAATAGCTTTATTCCTATCCAGTACCTAGTATTGATCTGACCTGTCTCTATTTACTTGATTGTGCTTTTTCTAATTGGGCTGATATTGTACATAAAAAGTGGAAATTTTCTTTGTCAAAGCAAATTTTCAAAGCATACTGTAATTTCTTTAAGACATGGATTCTCCTTGTGGAAACTCTCCAGTTCCTTCCACCATTTGTGAAATGAAATGGTCTTAGGACAACTCATGTATTTAAGAATATGCAACATTATTTTAATATCTCAATTAGCATGCAACGGTCAAAGTTGATATTTTGCTTTGGATATTGTGTGACCAGACCAGAAGGTAAGTGTATTTTTCATATAGTGGAAACTATACTTTACCTAACAAACTCTAAATTGTAAATTACATTTGTGAATAGTGCTGTTGTTGTTGTTAGGTGCTGTTGAGCTGGTATCCGACTCATAGCGACCCTCATAGGGTTTTCAATGGCTGACTGTTTTGGGATTGCCTTGGGAGTGGATTGCCAGGTCCTTCTCCCATTTTTGTGGTGCTGGGAATTGAACTCAGGACCTCAGAGACTGCAGCTCAGCACTCTACCAACGGAGCTAAATTCCAGCCCACATTTGTGAATAGTCATTTCTTTTAGACCTATATACAGTTCAGTGGAATAACATCAAATAAGCCTGAAGCCTTTTTTCAAACATGTATTGACATCTACTCTTGTTAAATTAGGCCTCCATTTGAGTTGATTTTTTAAAATCTATATTTAGGACTTTAAAACTCATCTTATTAGTACCATTCAAATGTTCCAGTAATTGGGATCTTATTCAAAGACTTCCTCTTAAGTTCACATTAATGTATAAGTTAATAGTCTTTGGTTTTAGTTGTTTATTTATACAATTTTGCTAAGTATATAAAATTTTGGAACATAGCACTAGTAAACATTGTATGCAAGCTGTATTGTTGTTGTTGGAATATGGAAAATTTATTGATTTTTTGTTTGCTACATCTTTAGCTCTTAAAAAAGTATTGGTACATTGGCAAACAGTAAGTATTCAATAAATACTTGTTAAATAAATGATTAAATGAACAGAATGAAAATATGAAAACTATAATGTCACTAGTGAGAATAGAGACTTACAGTGTTATAGGTAAAAGGAGCCAAGACCTAGAAAGCAGATGTGCCCATTTGGGTGTGATCAATCCCATTTCCAATGACATTAAATTTACTTGAAAGATGGCAGCCCAGAGAGATGGTTTATATCCAGAAAAGTGAAGGAGGAGGTATTTTTTTTCCCCTGTTCATTCCCTTTCATCTGGTCATGGCACTGAAGGAACCAAAAGTCTAAACTTTCTTCATATTTTCCTCTGATTTAGGAGTAGTAGGAAAATTCCTAGATTGACAACAGGGGATAGAGGTTTCAGGAAGAGCATTCAGATAGGATGGCATCTTGAGGACCAAAATGATAATAGAGTCCACAGAAACAAGTTTGCTGCTATTTCTCAGGATCATAAGGGATGAGGAATATGTTCCTGGGTGCCAGCATGAATAGACAGTGTCTATTATACCCAAAGCCTGCATCTGTAGCCCTGTGGTATCTGATCTCGTCAGATCTTGGAAGCTAAGCAGGGTCTGGCCTGGTTAGTACCTGGATGGGAGACCGCCTGGGAACACCAGAAGCTGTAGGCTTGGGAGAAGGACCTGGCAACCCCCTCCCAAAAATCAATCTGCCATTGAAAACCCTATGAACAGCAGAGAAGCACTGACAATAGTGTTTCCCCTGTTGTACAGAGGGTCTCTATGAATCGGATACCGACTCGATGGCACCTAACAACAACAACAACAATTATACCCAAACTTCCCCTCTTTCCAACATTTTAGCACCAAGTAACTGGTATTTAGGTGCTGCTCTCAGGAAAAGGGCCATACATACAAATTCTTTTGAGTTTGTAAAAACTAAGTTTACATTTTTTACACATTAAATTTGTGGATTAAGTTTTATAGCTCCTAAACAATTCAAGGGAGGCAATTTTGAAACACCAACATTCAGTGAATATCAGGCTAGCCAGCTTTCAGAATAGGATAATAAGAGGGAAGAAGCCAGAGTGTTAAAACTAGGGCTCAAGATTTATGAAGTACTAGTGACTAGAAACAATGAGATTGACGATGTGGTGAATTTATTGCAGAATCACCTGTGTCTCTTGACATATTGTTGTTGTTAGGTGCCATTGAGTCTGTGTCTGACTCAGCGACCCTACATACAACAGTCGAAACACTATTGTCAGTGCTTCTCTGCTGTTTATAGTGTTTTCAATGGCTGATTGTTTTGGGGAGTGGGTTTCTGGGTCCTTCTCCCAAGCCTACAACATATGGTGTTCCAAGGCAGTCTCCCATCCAAGTGCTAACAGGCCTGACTCTGCTTAGCTTCTGAGATGTGACCGGATTGGACACCACAGTAGCACAGCTGCACACATCAGAGACATAAGTATGTCTCTGACATACAAACTGATTGCATTATCAAAGGTTCTTAGTTTCACACGACAGAAAATGTTGTAGACAGTTTGAACTGAAAGGAATATATTAGAACAGGGGTCCTTAATCCTCAGGCTGCAGACTGGTAGGACTGTTAGGACCCAGGCTGTAATGCAGGTGAGGGGCAGGTGAGCCAGGGCACATTATCTGTACTCACAGCCTCTCCCCATCACTTGCATTAGCACCTGAGCTCCTCCTCTGGTCCTTGGAAAAATTATCTTCCATGAAACAAGTCCCTGGTGTCAAAAAGATTGGGGACCATTGTATTAGAGGTATCATGGCTATTTTGCAGAATAATTGGGGAGGTGATGAAGTTTGAGGTTAAGCTTAAACTCTACGTAAAACCGTAACTATAAATATGGCACTGCCACCAATGCTACCAGGAATTGAGAGTTATTGAAGCACCTTCACTGCAAATGAACACAGCTGCCAGTGCCAATGTCCACCTGTGAACTAGGAACCTGAGCATGTTTGTCTAAGACACTGAATCCTCTTCTGCCACCTGGGCCACTGATTGTGAAGATTCTCATGGAGGCTTTGTCAAGATACTCATTCTAAATCATAGTCTTGTGTAATTAAGTATTACCTGCAGAAGTTAGCTCACATGTCTGTATCTTAACATTATGGAAGGCTGAGATACTGCACTTTGATTTATGCTTTGGAAAAGGAAACTCAAAGGCAGACATTTTCTCTAATATAGAATAACTATCCAAAATATAATGAGCAGATATGAATGCATGCATTCAACAAATATTTACTAAGTGGCAAAATTGAACAAAAGGTCACATTGAACCACTGGTACAATATTATGAGAATGATGTGCTTAATATTCTGGGAGGCTGGGTGAAGGGGATGAGAGAGAGGAGAAAGCCAGGTAATAAACACATAGCTAAGTAGAAATTTTGGTATGTCAGCTTGTTAAAACTGTTAAAACTGTCAAATAATGAGGCAAGGAATGGAGATAGAGAAATGCAGAAACAAGGGAGGTGGCACATTGAAGTAGTTATGGTTATGATTATGAAGGCCTCCCTGAAAATGTGATATTTGAGACCTGAGAGCCACAGGAGCCACACATCCCTATATCTGGGGAATGAACTGAAAATGCCTGTATCTGTCTGATGTTTGAGGAACAGGAACTAGATCAGTGATACGGGAATAAAGCCAACCAATGATCATCAGAGAAGACATTAAAAAGGTAATGAGAAGGAAAGATGATGTCTGTAGAGATATGTAAATCTTCTAGACTGTTATAAAGACTTTGTCATCTACTTTGAGAAGATGGGAAATTGCTAGCCTAAGGTTTGTTTTTGCTTTTCTAAATTTCTACGGAGATTTCCCATATATCCCCTACACCCACATGCTTAGCCTCTCCTGTTATCAACACCTGGCATCCCACTCAAAGCAGTCAGCCATCAAAAAGCCTATGAATATCAGAGAAGCACTGACATAGTGCCAGGCACTATGGCACTATGGCACAGGGTCAGGTAGTGTTTCGTTCTTTGTATAGAGTGGCTAGGAGTCAGACCCAACTAGATCACACCTAACAACAATTATCAACATCAGAGTGATGTACATATTATAATTATGAATCTACATTGATGAAGGATAATCATCCAAAGTCTATATGAGGGTTCCCTCTTTGTTTTGTAAATTTTATGAGTTTAGACAAATGTATAATTGAATTGTCTCTTCCATGAAAGTATCACATATACTGGCTTCACTATCTCCTAAATCCTCTAGATTGAAGGTATGATTCCTGGGGTCACTCCAACATTCAGAATTCTGGGAGATAGGAGAGAAATACACACACACACACACACACACACACACACAAAAAAAAAAAGATTCAGAAGAATGGTGGTGAGGTGGGAGAAAAATAAGCATATTATTTTTAATTTATGCATAAAATTTTGAAATGTGGAAATATTAAGTTCTTATCAGACAGTTATTTTTTATTGCTGTGTACATCTGTATGCAGATATATCTATATGGAGATGTACTTTTATGCATCTATCTATCTAATTTTTATTAATGATAAATATTTAAAAGTAGATTTACCTATTGTTGTTAGGTGCCTCAAGTCCTGTCTAACTCGTAGTGACCCTCATAGGTTTATCAATGGCTGATTGTTTCAGGATTGCCTCAGGAGTGGATTGTCCCATCTTTCTCCCATTTTTGTGGTGCTGGGAATTGAACTTGGGACCTTAGAGACTGCAGAGAGGAGTTCTACCAACTGAGCTAAATCCCAGCCTAGATTTACCTAGGAGGCCATTTTTAAGCTTTTGAAAATATTACTATACTGATCTCCAGAAAGACTTGTATCAATTTATATTATGGCAGATAGAAAAATTTATTAAATTATGGCTGATAGAAAATGAATTTTCTAGCCAGGCATGATGGTGCATACCTGTAATCCCAGCTACTTGGGAGGCAGAGGCAAGAGGATCACAAGTTTGAGACCAGAGGCAGTCTGCATAATTTACTGAGACCCTGTCTCAAAAAAAAGTAAAAAGAAAAAAAAAAAAAGGGGGGGGGGCTG
>VMDO01021779.1:0-16861 GCA_007922755.1 Pedetes capensis | reverse complement strand
TTGTCAAAATAAAACAGAAAGCTTTTATTTTGGTGGTATCTAAAATATTTGAAAACAAGTATATTCCAAAGCCCTAAGCCACATCTGGTCCTACTGGGAAAGAGTAGTTTGCATCTGTTATGGGCACAGAGAATGGTGTCAAGTGTACCACACATTCACTGTCTGTACTCCAAATTACTTATTTGGAATTATATTCATAAACTTTCTCTTCACTCCGGGATGAAATTATTTTTTCCTATATTTTTCTTTTGATTAATCTCCTCATTTTGTTTTATTTTAATCTTTGCTATTTTTTGTTTGGGGGCTGGGATTTAGCTCAGTTGGTAGAGCACTGCTCTGCAGTCTCTGGGGTCCCCAGTTCGATTCCCAGCATCACAAAAATGGGAGGACTTGGCAATTCACTTCTGAGGCAATCCTGAGATAGTCATCTATTGAAAACCCTATGAGAGTCACTATGACTTGGACACAACTCAACAGCACCTAACAACAACAACAACATTTTTGGCTTAAGTGCCATGGAGTTGGTTCTGACTCATAGCAACACTTTGTACAACAGATGAAACATTCCGTGACACTATGCCATGTTTAACACTGTGTCAGTGCTTCTCTGCTCTTCATAGGGTTTTCAATGGCTGCTTGTTTCCGGATTGCCTTGGGAGTGGGCTGCCAGGTCCTTTTCCTACAATTGCGGTTTTGAGGATTGAACCCAGGACTTCAGTGCAGACCTGTACCCTAATAATTGAGCTAAGCCCCAGCCCATTTTAATATTTTGTTGTTAGGTGCCGTGGCATCGTATCCGACTCATAGCAACCCTCAGAAGGTTTTCAATGGCTGATTGTTTCAGAATTGCCTCGGGAGTGGATTGCCACATCCTTCTCCCACTTTTGCAGTGCTGGGAATCAAACTCAGGACCTTAGAGACTTCAGAGAAATGCTCCACCAACAGAGCTAAATCCCAGCCCCTTTTAATATTAAGTATCTCTAAATGTATTCTTTTTTTTTTAACAAATGTTGTATTTGGGTTGGGATTTAACTCAGTTGGTAGAGTGCTGCTGTGCAGTCTCTGAGGTCCTGAGTTCGATTCCCAGCATCGCAAAAATGGGAGAAGGACGTGGCAACCCACTCCCAAGGCAATCCCAAAACAATCTGCCACTGAAAACCCTATGAGGGTCACTATGAGTCGGACATGACTCGACGGCACCTAACAACAACAACAAATGTTGTATTCATGTATGGTTTGAGATAAGAAAACGGCTTTATTTTTCCCAATAGATAGCCAATTTTACAACACCATTTCGTAAATAACTCCTTTTTTATGAATTGACTTGAAACATTACATTAATCAACTGCATGTTGTCCCTCTATTTAAATACTGACAAATAGCCTTAACAAAAGATCTAGAATTCTATTAAAAAAGGACATTTAGCAGAACCAAAATATTCCAATGACAAATTGGAATAAACAAATTGATGTGATTTCATACATGTCATGAAACTGCCAATGCTATAAACAAAATTCAAATTCTTTTTTTAAAAAAACTATAATTTTCATTGCTTTTTAAAAAGTGGGACATTTGCTTATATTCAAACTTCATGCACTTCTTTTTTTCCAGTGATTATGGATATTGACAATAATAGTTCCACAATGATTTCTATAAATTCTAGTTCCTTGGCTATATGATTTGTCTAGGCATGGAGACCTGAACTAATTTAAAGCAGCTTGATTATTTACTGCCTACAGCTATACCACTGTGGCGTCCCATCCCATTAGATCTCAGAAGCTAAGCAGGGTTGGGCCTGGTTAGTACTTGGATGGGAGACCACCTCGGAACACCAGGTACTATATAGGCTTGGGAGAAGGACCTGGCGATTCAATCCCAAAATCAATCAGCCATTGAGAACCCTATGAATAGCAAAGGAGCACAATAGTGTTTCGTCTGTTGCATGTAGGGTCGCTATGAGTCAGACACTGACACCATGGCACTTAACAACAGCAACAGATTATTTACTCTCAGTTCCTCATCTACTTTATGAAAACTCTGGTTAATATTAATTCTACATTTCCTTGTGATGATCATTACCATTGTTGAGGCAAATAAAAATAACATATTAAACTACCTTCCCAAGGAATAGGTCTATCCTTTTTTCTTACATAATTTTTCTTTTCCTAGTTGAAATATAGCACATAATACCTAACTGATCAATCAACCAACCAAAATAACCTAACGAGAAACAATATACCCAAGTCCTTATTCCATAATTTTTATTATTGTTGTTGTTAGCATTTCTCAAAAGATTCAGTTCTGTTTAGATTTCAGCTACTCTATTCTGGCATTCAAGAGCTTCAGGTCATAAGAGTTATCTTCCAACTTCTTTAGCTATCTATGATGCAGTTTAACTTTATTTTTAGCCTATATTTAACTTTTATGAACTTTCATCATCATTGATTACTTGTTTCAGAATTCCAGGGAAACACATCACAAGGATTATCTCATTTACTTTTTTTAAAAAAATCAGTAAATAATTGTGCATATTTATAGGGCACTGTGTGATGTGTTTATACTGGGGATGCCAAAAAGTGTGCACACAATTTAAGAGATGTTATCTGTGCATTACTTTTGTATATTAGATTGAATTATGGTAGCAATGTGTGTGTGATTTTTGCCCAAAAGATGGTCTTAATCAAATGAATGGTAGTACCATACATTCCTAAAATAGCAAAATAGAAAGTTTTTATCCCAAGATTTTTGTCACCTTCTGTATATATACTATAGAAAACTTAAATCAAGCTAATTAACATGTGACTTTACCAAGTTATCTTGCAGTAAAAATGTTAAAAATCTGTTAACAATTTTGAGATATGTAATAGATTATTATTAAGTGTGATTACCATGTAGTGCAATAGATAACTAAACATTATTCCCCTAGGGCAACTAAGACTTTGTACTATTTGATTAACACTTTTCTTTTTCCCATTCCTCCTCAACTTTTGGGAACTACTTTTCTAGATTCTGTTTCTGAAAGATCAACTTTTTAAAGATTCTATACATTTGTGAGATTATACAGTATTTGTCATGGCATGTCTGGCTTATTTCACTTACCATAATATCCTCTAGTTCCATCCATGTTGTGATGAATGACAGGATTTCCTTTTTAAATTCTGTACAGTATTCCATTGTGTATAGATACCACATTTTGTTTACCTATTCATCCATTGATGGACAGTTAGATGGCTTCTGTATTTTGGCTGCAGATAATAATGCTGAAATGAACATAGGAATGCAATTATCTCTTTGACAAACTCGTTATAATTCCTTCGAATATATACCCAAAAGAGAGATTGCAGGTAATATTATTAGTTTTTTAAGTTCCCCCAAATGGCTGTACTAATGTACCTTCCCACCAAAAATATGTGAAGATCTCATTTTCTTCACATTCTTGCTAACACCTGTTATTCAGATTTTGAATTCTAACTTATCCCATTCTAACTTGTTGAGAAATGGTATCTCATTGTGCTTTTAATTTGTATTTCTTGATGATTAGAGATGTTGAGTATTGTTTCATGTATCTGCAGCCCATTTGGGTCTCATCACTTGAGAAATATCTTTTCAGATTGTTCATTTTAAAATTAGATTATTTTCTTGCTATTGAGTTGAGTTCTTTCTATATTTTGAATATTAGATGTTTATCAGATGTATGATTTGCAAATATTTTATCTCAGCCTGAAATTTGTGTATTCATTCTGCTAATTCTTTCATTTGTTGTGAAGAAGTTTTTTAGTTTGATGAAATCCCAATTGTATATTTTTGTTTTGTTGCCTGTATTTTTGGAGTCCTATCTAAAAAATCATTGCTCAGACCAACATAATAGAGCTTTTCCTTCATATTTTCTTTTAGAAGTTTCATAGTTCCAGGCCTTGTTTAATTCTTTAATCCATTTTGATTATAGGACATATTTATAGGGCACTGTGTGATGTGTTTATACTGGGGATGCCAAAAAGTGTGCACACAATTTTGAGCTGACTTTTGTATATATTGTTGTTGTTATTTGGTGGCATCGAGTTGGGTCCAACGCATAGCAACCCTATGTACAGCAGAACAAACACTCCCCAATTCTGTGCCAGGCATATAATCTTATTTATGTTTAAGGCCATTGTTGCAAATACTGTGTCAACCCATCTAGTGGAGAGCTTTTCTTTTTGTTGTTGTTGACCTGCCACTCTCCCAAAATGATGTCCTTCTCCAGGGTTGGTCCCTCCTGATGCCATGTCCAAAATGCCTAAGACAAAGTCTAGCCATTCTTGCTTCCAAGGAGCACACTGATAGCACTTCTTCTAGGACAGATCTGTTGATTCTTTTGGCACTCCATAGTATATTCAGTATTCATCTTCAGCATAATTCAAAAGCATCAATTCTTCTCCTGTCTCCTTTTTTCAGTGCCCAGCTTTCACGACCATATGATGCGACTGAAAATACCATGGCGTAAATCAGGCACACCTTTGTCTTCAATGTGACATCTTTACTTGTTAATATTTTAAAGAGATCTTTTGCCATAGCTTTTCCCAAAGCAATGTATTTTTTTGATTTCTTGACTGCTGCTTCCACAGGTGTTGATTGTAGAACCAAGTAAAGCAAAATCTTGGACACCCTCAATCTTTTCTCCATTTATTATGAAGTTGCATACTGACCCAGTTGTAAAGATTTTTGTTTTGTTGATGTTGAGTCTCAATCCATACTGAAGGCTGTGTTCTCTGATCTTCATCAGTAAATGTTTTAAATCCTCTTCACTTTCAGCAAGCAGAGTTATGTCATCTGCATAATGCAGGTTGCTAATGAGTCTTCCTTCAATCCTGACGTTGCATTCTTCTTCATAAAGACCAGCTTCTTGAATTATTTGCTCAGCATATAAATTGAAGAGATATGATGAAAGGATACAGCCCTGATGCACACCTTTCTCAACTTTAAAACAAATATGTTTCCTTGTTCTGTTCCAACGACTGCCTCCTGATTCGTTTACAGATTCCTCATGGTTACAATTAGGTGCTCTGGTATTCCTATTCTTTGCAGTGTTATCCATAATTTGTTATGATGCACACCATCAAATGCCTTTGTACAGTTGATAAAACCTACACATCTTTCTGATATTCTCTGCTTTCAGCTAATATCTATCTGATATCAGCAATGATGTTCCTGGTTTCCCATCTTCTTCTGAATCTGGCTTGATTCCAGCAGTTCCCTGCCTATATCCTGCCACAGTCGCTTTTGAATGATCTTTAGTAAAGTTTTGCTTGCATGTGATATTAATGATATTGTTTGAAAGTTTCCACATTCAGTTGGATCTCCTTTCTTAGGAATAGACACAAATATGGATCTCTTCCAGTCAGTTGGCCAGGTAGCTGGTTTCCAAATCTTTTAGCATAAATATGTTATCACCTCCAGTGCTTCATCTGTTTGTTGAAACATCTCTATTGGTATTCTATCAATTCCTGGAGTCTTGTGTTTTGCCAATTCCTTCAAGACAGCTTCTACTTGAGTATTGCTGATGTATCAGGAACTATGCCATTGGTTCTTCATCATATGAAACCTCTTGAAATGGTTGGTCATCCACCAATTCTTTTTTTTGTATAATGACTCTGTGTATTTCTTTCATCTTCTTTTGATGTTCCCTGCATAATTTAATATTTTCCCTGTAGAATCTTTCACTATTGCCACTTGAGGCTTGAATTTTTTCAAATCCTTAAGCTTGAGAAAACAGAGCATGTTCTTCTCTTTTGGTTTTCTGTCTCTAGCCCTTTGCACATGTCGTTAAAATATTTGATTTTGTCTTCTTGAGTTGCCTTTTGAAATCTATTTAGTTCCTTAAGTTCATCATGTCCTCCTTTTACTTTAGCTGCCTGACATTCAAGGGCAAGTTTCAGAGTCTCTTTTAACATGTAATTTGGTCTTTTCTTTTTTTCTTGTCTTTTTTCTTGTCTTTTTAAATAACCTTTACTTTCCTCATGAATGATCTCTTTGATGGCATGCCACAACTCATCTGATCCTCTCTCTTTTGTGTCCAATGCATTAAATCTGTTCTTGAGGTGGTCTCTGAACTCAGGTGGGATATACTCAAGGTCATACCTTGGCTCTCATACACTTGTTCTAATTTTTTTCAATTTCAATTTGAATTTACATACGAGCAGTGGATGGTGTGATCTACCATCAACACTTGGTCTTTTTCTGACATTTGATATGGAGCTTTCCCTTCGTTTCTTTCCACAATTGTAGTCAATTTGGCTCCTGTGTGTTTCATCTGGTGAAATCCATGTGTATAGTTGTTGTGTGTGTTGGCAGAAAAATGTATTTGCTATGAAAAGGTCATTGTTCTGACAAAATTCTATCATGTGATTTCCAGCATCATTTCTGTTACCTAAGCCATATTTTCTGACTACTGAGCCTTCTTCTTTGTTTCCAACTTTTGCATTCAATTCATCAATAATTATCAGTCTGTCCTGATTGCATGTTTGATCTATTTCAGATTGCAGAAGCTGGTAGAAATCTTTTCTGTCTTCATTTGTGGTTTTAGTGGTGGGTGTGTTAATTTAAATCATAGTCATATTAACTGGCCTTCCTTATAAATGTATGGATATTATTCTATCACTGAGAGCATTGTGTTTCAGGACAGATCTTGTAATGTCTTTTTTTTTATGTTGAATGCTACCCCATTTCTCTTTAGTTTGTCATTACCAGCATAGTAGATCATATGGTTATCTAATTCAAACAGGCCCATGCCAGTCCATTTTAGCTCAGTGATGCCTAGAATTCCAATGTTTATGTGCTTCATTTCTCCTTTAATGATTTCTAATTTTCCTAGATTCGTACTACATACATTCCATGTCCCCATTATTGATGGGTGTTTATAGTTGTTTCTCCTCATTTTAAGTTGTGTCATATCAGCAAGTGGAGGGCCTGGGGCTTTACTCCTTTTCCATCATCAAGGTAGACTCTACTTTGAGGAAGGAACACTTCCCCAGTAAACTTTTGAGTGCCTTCCAACCTAGGAGGCTAATTTTCAGGTACTATTTATGACAGTGTTTCTTTACTATTCAGAGTTTTCAATGGCCAGCTGTGTCTGGACCGGGTTGTCAGGTCCTCCTTCCTAGTCTGTCTAAGTCTGGATGTGCAACTGAAACCTGTCCACCATGGGTCACCCTGCTGGTATCTGAGATGCCAGTAGCATAGCTTTCAGCCTCATAGCAATACACAAACATGCAGAGTATGGCAAACTGACAGACTTGTGGGGATTTGTATATGGTGTGAGATAAAGATCCAATTCCACTCTGCCGCATATGGATTTCCAACTTTTCTAACATCATTTGTTAAGAGACTATCCTTTCCCCTTTTTATGTTCTTGGCATCTTTGTCAAAAACCAATTGACTGTAAATGTTTGGGTTTATTTCTTGGCTTTCTATCTTATGTCATTAGTTGAGTTTGCATTTTCAGGAAAGTACCATGCTTTTTGTAATAGTTTTATAATATATTTTGTAAGTAGGGAATATGATATCTCCAGCTCTGTTCTTTTTACTCAAGATTGATTTGGCTATTCAGGAGTCCTACTGGCTCCATATTATGTTATTTACTTCTCACAACATTTTCATGCAACAGGTACAGCCATGTCACTATTTTATAAGTGAAAAACAAAATATTGGAGAAATTAACTTGGTTAAGGTCACTTGTGTAGTAATCAGAGGACTCAAGACTCAGGTGTAGATGATATTTTATGTACGTACAAACTGTTCACTGATTTATTCTGTTATTTTAAGTCAAGGTCAAGAATATATATTTGAAAAAAGTCATGGTTTTTGACTCCATATGTACTAAGCATTTTCAAATAGCAAACCTGTTGATTATTTAAATCTTCTAAAACAAAGTATATTAGAAACCTAAAGCTCTACTTTGTTTGCATGCTCAATTATTTCTATATGAGAAATAAGATTTAGAGACATTGACTACTTAATAGTAGAGCAAGAATAAAAATGAGATTTTCTAGCCCTTATCTTCATTAATCTAAATCTATAGAACTTTGAAAGATATGTTGATGCTTAAAATGATTTTTATAAGGTTGGGTGGGGCAGAAGAGTGCAATTGTTTAATATCCCAATAGAGGTGCAATTGGTAAACAATACCTGTAAAAAAGAGTAGAGAGGAAGCTTGAAATAGTTTGAAGTTTCGAGTCTCCTCTAAATGCATTATAAATTATATTGTGGTTAAAAATATAGAGCTGACTTATGTATAAGAAGAATAAATGTAGAAATCCATCAGATTCAGGGGTCTTGAGTTGATTTTCAATAAAAAGGAAAGTAATTTAATTATGAGATATATTGTTAGAAGAAAAAGGAAATAAATGCTTATTAATATCACAATTTTCCCTAGAGAAGAAAAATAGATTATTTCCTGGCATTAAACTGCTAATTAAATTATACTGTGAATATTAGTTGAGTATTGCTGATGTGTCAGGAACTACTTTAGGCAATAGAGGTAGGGTAGAAAACAATATAGATAAAGTATTTGGCCTCTTGAAGTTTATATACATAAATATATATGGGTAAATATAAATACATAAATAACAAGTATTCCAAATGGTATATGTGCTATGGAGAAAATTAAAACAGAGCTAAAGGAAGGAAGAGTAACTTCTTCATATACACATAGGTGGAGTGGGGAGTAGAGATCTTGAAATTCTAAGCTGACTGGTGATCATGCTATTTTTTGCTCCCATGTCTTCACACATTCCATGATAAGATATGTGACCAAGAAGACATTAGTATCAGAAGACATGAAGAACCATTTGCCTTTGGGGCATGGGATTATGTGATTTCACAGTTATTATATCACAAACACTGTCAGATTTGGTTATGTCTAGATCAACTGAACTGAAGTGCATTAAAATCCATCCATTTTCTTGTAATGGAAATATTCACAAATTTTTAGTCCATTAGTTCCTAAATGAAGGACTTGAATGTTTCTATCAAGAGGAAGCACTTAATTTTAAATGACAGCAAAGAGAGAAAGATTAATATGTGGAGTCATCAATCAGAAAGAGGTTTGTGAAAAAATTAAGCCGAGACATGGGATGATCACTGGTAAAAGCTAGAAATAATTTGGTTAATGTTTCTATCTACTTAGACTAACTTTATATTTGTAGTGACACAGATTTCCTGTGAGCCTTGTCAGTTTGAAGAGACTGATTTAGTATTGCTGTTTGGAAGGTATTACTGCCAGAGTCCTTGAAATATGTAGAATATGGATATAGCATCATATATGTAAATAGATAGAAAAATATTACATCCAATGGAGATAATGCAGATTTTAAAAAAGCAATAGAAAAAATACCATATTTTGTTGAAGAGATGAGATTCTTGTGAGCATAGAGCAAATTGCGTGGAAATGGAACAGATGAAAAATTTCTATGGCAGGAATATTTTACAAGTTGATATTTCCAACAAAACCCACATTACCATCAGGGTATACTTTGAGAAACTGTACTCCCCCCCCCAAAAAAATACAGAAGAAATGGATAAGTTCATTAACACATACAATTTACCAAAATTAAGCCCAGAGGTCATAGCAACCTAACCAGACACATGATATTTATTAAAATAGAGAAGGTAATAAAAAGCCTCACAGCAAAGAAAAGTCCATGGCCTGATGAGTTCATAGCAGAATTCTATCAAACATTCAAAGAAGAATTAATACCTATTCTCCCCAAACTATTTCAAAAAGTAGAAAATGAGGGGACACCCCCCCAACTCATTCTATGAAACCACCATCAGCCTGATACCAAAACTGAGCAAGGACACCTCTCAGGAAGAGAACTGTAAGCCAATTTCCCTGATGAACATTAGTGCAAAAATTCTCAACAGAATCCTAGCAAACTGAATTCAGCAACACATAAAAAAGATCATACACCATGGTCAAGTCAGCTTCATTCCACACATGCAAGGCTGGTTCAACATACAAAAATCAATGAAACTCAACATAACAAGAGACTTGTAGTCAGAAATCATATGATCATCTCAATTGATGTTGAGAAAGCCTTTGACAAAGTGTAATACCCTTCCATGATAAAAATCCTGGAGAAGATTGGTATAATAGGAAAATACCTGAACATCATGAGGGCCATTTATGACAGACCTACAGTCCATATCTTATTAAATGGAAAAAAATTCAAACCATTTCCTCTAAGATCAGGAACAAGACAGAGATGTCCACTCTCTCCTATCTTATTTAATATTGTGACTGAAATCCTACCTAGAGGAATCAGATATGACAAAGAAATTAAAGAGATACAGATAGGCAAGGAAGAGATCAAATTATCCTTGTTTGTGCATGTCATTACCCTTTACCTATAAGACCCCAAAACTCCTTTAGAAAACTCTTATACCTAATTAACTCCTTCAGCAAAGTATCAGAATACAAAATTAACATTCAAAAATCAGTAGCCTTCCTTTACACCAATTGTGAATAGGAAGACAAGGAAATTAAGACAGAAATCCCTTTCATGACAGCCCACCAAAAACTTAAATACTTAAGATTCAATCTAACCAAAGACTGTGACGATCTCTATAAGGAAAACTTCAAGACATTAAAGAAAGAAATCACAGGAGATACAAGAAAATGGAAGGACGTTTCCTGGTAATGAATTGGGAGAATTAATATTGTAAAAATAGCTATACTGCCAAAGGCAATTTCCAGATTTAAAGCAATTCCCATTAAAATCCCAATGACAGATTTTGCAGAAACAGGAAAAATAATCCAAAAATTCATATGGAAACACAAAAGACCACATATAGCCAAAACAATCTTAAGCTATAAAACTAGTGCAGAAAGGATTATACTATCTGACTTTAAACTATACTATAGAGTTATAGTAACAAAAATAGTTTGATACTGGCACAAAAATAGGCTTGAAGACCAATGGAACAGAATCAAAAACCTAGAGATACACTCATGCAACTTCAGCCATCTGATATTTGACAAAGTGGGTAAGAATGCAAAATAGAGAAAGGATAGCCTCTTCAACAAATGGTGCTGGAAAAATTGGATATCCATCTGCAGAAAAATGCAAACAGATCAGTACCTCTTACTTTGCATGAGAGTCAACTCAAAATGGATGAGACCTCAACATAAAACCAGAAACCTTAAAACTGCTACAAGAAAATATTGGAAACATGCATCAACATATAGGCATACCAAAGTATTTCCTTAACAAGATTCCAATCACTCAGGAAATTGCACCAAGAATTAACAAATGGGATTGCATGAAATTAAAAGTCTTCTGTGCAGCAAAGGAAACAATCAACAGAATTAAAGAAGAGCCCACTGAATGGGAGAAAATCTTCACATCCTAAACATCCAACAGAGGACTAATTTCTATGATTTACAAAGAACTCAAGAAAGCAAGTCCCAAGACAACAAATAACCCAACACAGAAGTGGACAAAGGAAATGAATAGACAGTACTTAAATCAAGAATTTCATATGGCTGAGAAACACATGAAAAAATGCTCAGTATCCCTTGTTATTAGGGAAATGCAAATCAAAACAACTCTGAGACTCCATCTAACTCTAGTAAGAATGGTTAAGATCAACAAAACAAATAATACAAGTGCTAGTGAGGATGTGGATAAAAAGAACCCTCTTACACTCTTGGTGGATCTGTAAATTGGTTCAACCACTTTGGAAATCAATATAGAGATACCTCAGAAAGCTAAAAAAAGAACTGTCGTGAGACCCAGCTATACCACTTCTGGGAATATACCAAAAGGGAGAAAATTCATCATACCATAGAGACATTTGCACCTCAATATTTAATGCAGCAATCTTCACGATTGCAAGTATATAGAACTAACAAAGATACTCTTCAACAGAAAAATAGATTTAAAAAATTGTGGTACATATACACAATAGAATATTACTCAGCAATAAAAAAGAATGTCATTTTTAGAAAAATGGATAGAAATGGAGAATATTATCTTAAGTGAATGGACACAGGCTAAAAAAGAGAAGTACCATATGTTCTGACTCGTGTGAGAGCTGAATCGCATTTAAAAGAAGAAAAGAACTATACATAAGTAGATATATAAAAATCCACAATTAAACTTAGAGAAGAAGGGAAAATATAAAGAGTAGAAAGAAGAAGGGAGAGGACTAGCAAAGAGACGTAAAGATTGTGGAAGGTGGGGTAGGAAGAAGAGACCATGTAAAGGGATAAAAGGGGAGAGAATAATCTCCATGTAAACAATGCAACTTCATGAATACATGGGAAAAATAGGTGAATATAAACTAAATACACATATGAGTTTTGCAACATATTAGTCAAAAGCTTCCATAAGCTTTATAAATTGATGAAAGTGTAACCAAAAGTAATAGTTGCATAACGGAAAAAGCAAATGCTATATTACTTTGTTGTTATTAGGTGCCATCAAGTCGGTATCCGACTCATAGCGACCCTCATAGGGTTTTCAATGGCTGACTGTTTCAGGATTGCCTTGGGAGTGCATTGCCAGGCTCTTCTCCCATTTTTGCGGTGCTGGGAATTGAACTCGGGACCTCAGAGACTGCAGCACAGCACTCTACCAACTGAGCTAAATCCCAGCCCAGTAATGTTAATAACTATATATAAATCTGTGTATTTTACCTTTAGTTCATTTTTACTTTAATTTCTATTGTATTTATCATTAATATCACATATCTATGGAATTTAAATGAGTATAAAGTTTCAAAGTAATTTATTAAGGTAAAATTCACATAAAATGAACCATTTTAAAGTGAGCAGTTCAGTGGCACTTAATGTATCTATAATGTGCAAACTGGGAGCAAGATGTGGGAATCCACTCCTCAAGCAATTCTGAAATAATCAGCCATTGAAAACCCTGTGAGGGTCACTATAAGTTGGACTTGACTCGATGGCACCTAACAACAATCACAATGTGCAAACACCGCTTCCATCTTATTTGAATCATTTGCATCCCTCCAAAGTAAAACCCTTACTTGTTAGGCCGTTGCTCCCCATTTCTCCCTTTCTCCAGCCCCTGGCAACCATCAGTCTGTATTCTGCCTCTATGGATTTAACTATTTTGGATATAACATATAAATGGGATTATGCAATGTGTGACCTTTTGTGTCTAGCTCCTTTTCCTTAGCATGTTTTGGAGGTTCATTCATGTTACAAGACAGAATAGTACTTTTCTCCTTTATGGCTCAGTAATATTCCATTGCATGTGAATAGCACAATTTCTTTATCCTTTAATGGACATTTGACCTATTTCCACATTTTGGCTATTCCAAATAGCACTACTCTGAACACTTGGTGTGTTAGGATTTGATTACCTGATTTCAGTTCTTTTGGGCATGTAACTATGAATGGAATTGAATGGCCACAGATTAAAAGCAAACAAACAAAAGACATATATTGAGCTTTTAGAGGAACTGCCACACTGTTTTCCACAGGTATTGCTCTGTATGAACACTCTAATTTCAGTGTGTGGGCTGGGGATTAGCTCAGTTGGTAGAGCACTTGCCCTGCATGCTCTGAGGCCTTGGATTTGATCCTCAGCATCACAAAAACAGGAGAAGGACCTGACAACCCACTCCTGAAACAATCCTGAAACAAAGCCATCAAAAACCCTATGCATAGCAGAGAAGCACTGACATAGTGTCATGCATGGCACAGTGTCAGGGAGTGTTTTGTTCTATTGTACACAAGGTGGCTATGAGTCAACCAAGTCAACAGCACCTAACAACACAATATTAATGTGTATATTTTTAAATTAATAAAGTATTAGTGGTGTTTGCCCAAATGTTGTTTCCTGAGTAGGAATGAAGAATCTGAACAGTCCAGAGTTTACCCTGGGAGAGCACTTTGATACCGTGAGAGGTGTGTGATTGGAGTAGTTTCGGGGGAGGGTGTGGGGCTAGCACACTGTGGGAGTGGAGATCTGGCTCTAACAGCTTCATCTTAGCTTCTCCATCTGTAAATGGGACATTCTGTACTCGGTAGGGTACGCTTCAGAAGGCAGCAGTTTGTATTGCAGTTTGTCTTACTGTAGGTACCTTGGTCACCAGTACAGCCTCTTTTTGATTAATGCCATCAGGCAATAACAACAATCAAAATGATATGGAGAAGTTACCTTGTGTAAAGCATGCAATGCATCATTTGCAAACATAATCTTACTTGAGTGTCATTAGAACCCTAATTAGGCAGGCCTTACAGTGTCTCTTTCATGAAGAAGTTACCTGAAGCTAATAGGGGTTAATGAAAAGAAGGAGCTTGCGTGGGAACTCAGAGTGGTCTGATTGTAGGACAGTTTCTCTTTCCATTGCAAAGAAAACTTATCTTAATGTTTCTTCTGAGTGTTTTGGCCAATCATTTATCCAGCAACTTTGACCTTGGCTTGATTAAGCTTCACTGCACATAAGACACTGTTGAATTATAAAGCATCATGACCCCAATAAACAGGAGATTCTTTTCCAAAAATCATTAATAGCAGTGATTAAAATGATGCCAGGCAGACTAAGGAGATCCAGGCCCTCTTCACCCCTTCTCTTCTGAAGCTGATAGAAAGGATTTGATGGCTGCCTTCCATTTAAACCCATTCATTCATAAGTTAGTACATTTACCTCTGGTCCAGGACAACAGAGGTGCTTAAAGCTAGCAACTCTCAAGAGGCTAAATTCAAATCCCAAGACTTATTCCATATTTTGAAAATGTCATGTGTTTCCTATGCTATGCCCAATTAAAGATTAACAAAGATCAGGAAGTCCTACAAATTGAGGGGAAGAGCAGTAAAACCCTGCTGCAAAATCATCTTGAAAAAGATAGGTGTCAAAATGGTGAGAACTGTCTTGGGCTTTGGAAATCTAAGCATCAAGTTTTAATATCACATCTCTGCAGAAGTATCTGTTGTTATTTACCACAAACACCAGTATCTAAGCAATACTAAAAGAGAAAAGGTAAGTAGTATTTTTCAGTAATGCAGGAAGTCAGAAAATTGCCCTTGAATATGCTGAACTCTTCTAGTCATTGCTGTGGTAATTTATCTAGGTAGCTGTTCTCTCTCTCTCTCTCTCTCTCTCTCTCTCTCTCTCTCTCTCTCTCTCTTTTTTTTTTTTTGAGACAAGAGTCTTGATATTTTAGTCCCATTTGGTCTGGAACTTCCATCTCCATAATGCTGGGATTTCAGGGAGTCCCACCACACCTGGGTATTTTCTCCTATTAAATGTGCAGTCCAGAGAACACATTACATGTCATCTCCGATACCTAGTACCATAATGGACAGAAATTTCTCAAAACAAGTATGAGGAAGGAATCAGTAAAAGAAGCAAAGATAAAATTGTCTTTAAGACAAAACACTTTTAGGATTTTTAACACTTTTAATGATTTTTATCTTAGATTCTAGATGTTTTAATATATAGGGAGTTTTTCCAGAATGGTATAAATATAACTACCTATTTATAAGTCTAAGAAGAAGGTTGTAGTTAGATGTCATTGAGGTGGGTCCTATTCATAGCGACCCTACATAAAACAGAATGAAACACTCCCCAACACTGTGCCATGCACGTGGCCTTTTATGTTTGAGTCCATTGTTGTAGCCACTATGTTTCTTCACATTTTGAGTCATGCCAAATCAGCAACTGGAGGCCCCAGGGGCCTTACTCCATTTCTGTCATTAATATCAACTCTACTTGGAGGAGGAAATTCTTCCCCAGTCATTCCCTGAATGTCTTCGGCCTGGGGGGCTCATTTTCCAGCCTTATATTTGACAGTGCTTCTCTAGGGTTTTGAATGGCTAATTGTTTTGAGAGTGGCCTGCTGGTTCCTTCTCCCTAGTCTGCTTTGTCTGGGAGCTCAGCTGAAACCTGTCCACCACGGGTGGCCCTGCTGGTATCTGAAATACTGGTGGCACAGCTTTCATCACCACAGCAACATGCAATCCCCTACAGCATGACAAGTTGACAGACACGTTGGGGTCAGAATAAGGAGGCTCTAGAAAAACCAGAAGACATGGATAGATAACACTTCCCTGGCCCCCTTCTTCCTGGTGGCTTCTCAAGTCCATTCTCACCTTCTCTTTCCTGCTGTCCACCATTTGGATGCCTGGGGACAGACTGCATTACTGGGCCCCCTTCCTTCTGCATTCTCGTTAAATTAGGTTGGGGCATCACAAGCAAGAGACCAGCGGGCACAGGAGGGTAAGATCAGCGCGTCTATTCCCTTTACTTCCTCCCTGACTGTTTCCGGTGGATTTTGCTCCACCCGCCTCTGTCTCCAGGTTCCCCACACTGCTGCTGCCCTTCTTCCCTTCAGCCTGCTGGAGGCTTTATGAGTAGTCGTGGTTGTAACCAATGATGCTGAGGCCTATGTCCTCAATTTTGATAAATTAATTCATTATTTTGGAATTATAACAATATAACTCCCCCACATGTCTGTCAGTTTCCTGCACTGTGGGGGCTTGTGTGTTGCAATGAGGCTGAGAGCTCTGCCACTATAACTTTGGACATGAGCAAGGTTACCCATGGTGGACAGGTTTTCAGCTGAGCTTCCAGACTAAGACAGACTAGGGAGTAGGACCTGGCAAGCCACTCCCAAAGCAACTAGCCATAGAAAACCTATGGATAGCAAAGAAACACTGTCAGATATAGTGCCTGAAAATGAGGCCCCCAGATTGGAAGGCACTCAAAAGACCACTGGGGAAGAGTTGCCTCCTCCAAGCAGAGTCTACCGTGATGATGGAAATGGAGTAAAGCCCCAGGGTGCTCAACTTGCTGATGTGGCATGACTCAAAATGAGGAGAAACAACTGTAAACATCCATTAATAATTGG
>VMDO01021778.1:0-34763 GCA_007922755.1 Pedetes capensis | reverse complement strand
AAAATTAACTTGAATAATCAGGAAAATCCTACATGAGAAGAATTTGTCAGTGATGTGTATTATCACTTTAATATTAAATATACTATAAAGCTTCCATAATTAAAACAAGATGGTATATTAATAGACTGATAGACAACTAGAGTACATAAAGATATCCAGAAATAGATCTTAGATTACATATATGTTTGGAGTCTGAAATTAGTAGGGAACATATGGCCCATTTTACAAAAGATTTTGAAGAAATGTATATCTATCTATACAAAAAGTAGGTTTGGACCTAACTTGTTTGTAGTTTCCATCCAGTAGGGTCTGACTCATAGCAAATCTATGTACAACAGAGGAAACACTACTGGACACAGCCATGTTCAGGACTATTGCCAGCACTTCTCTGCTATACATGGAGTTTTCAATGGCTGATTATTTTAAGAGTGGGCTGCTGCATCCTTCTCCCAAGCTTATAGTACCCAGTATTCCCAGGCAGTCTCCCATCCAAAGACTAACCAGGCCCAACCTTGCTTAGCTTCTGAGATCTGATGAGATTGGATTCCAAGTGGTATGACTATAGACTTTGCCCTATGTCTCACATCATATACTACAAACATTTTTAAATGATTCAAATACTAAAATGTCAAATTTTAACAGTGGCATGCTGTACAGCTAGGAAATAAATGGCTTTAATTCCCTCTTGCAAAGCCAGAATGATCTGGTAATTACAGGATCTAATTTCCTAATTCTTAGTCTACTGGACATATTTGAATATTTTGCAGCTGTTCATTTCCACTTGAAATTTCTCTCTAATCTTTGGCTCCACTGACTTCAGGGTTCAATTGAGGCTCAGGCCAAGCAGCTTACTTTATCAGAATGTCCATAAATAAAGAACACTAAAGTGTCACTGAGCATTTGAAAAAAAAGGAATTTCCAAGACTTCTTTTAAGGATTTTATTATGAAAACAATACTTGATTAAGCAGCATGTGTCTGTGGGAAACTCTGACTCGAGTCACCCGCCAATGAAAACAATGTTGATAAACAGCCTTTACCAACACAGGTCTTATTAACTCCAAGGACTTTTGTTTGGAGGAGGGTTTTTCAAGCCAAGGCAATATCTTTTGTCAACATTCCTCCATGCAGGTGTTTAGCCTCTCTGAATAAATGAAAAACAGACACTTCGAGAATATGACTTGTGGAGCTTGAGTAGCACAGTTAGTTAGTATGTAGTGCTCATACAGAGAGACAAATTTGTATAGACACACAGCTTTGGCTTATCCATATTGTAACCACTAAATCATCTTATTTCCTTGGTCCTTTGAAAAATTCTTCTCTCAGCTCATTCCATTCTTCAATGTTTTCCCAGAGGTATTATTCTTTAGAGACATCATATACTTGTACAACTCAAAATTCAAAAATATATTATTGATGACTCCAAAACCTGTAAAAATCGTACCTTTAGTCTGTAAAACTTTGACTCTGGGCCATTATTACCAATTTCCTACTCAATTGTCCCAAGGTAAAGATAATCATATCAAAGCAGCCCAACTTAGAAGTTAAGAGCATACACATTAGATGCTGTCTTGCTGTCTCCAAGCCCCAGGTCAGCCATTTCCTAGTTCTTTGTTCCTAGATGAGTTACTCAGACTACTGAGCTTCAGTTTCTCCAAGTAACAAAGATACCTATCTCATATCATTTTTAGATAACTAATTTATTGAATATTTTCAAGGCCTACAATAAGGCATAACTTAGAGTAAAAGCTATATAAGTTTTAAATGAATGTAAGTAACAATAAAGCAGGGAACTTTACATTGGAGATGTTCCCAAGAAGACTTCAAAAGAACTTACCTATGTGCTTCATTAAAATCCTCTGGTCACCCAGGAGTTTGATGGCCTCCCAGCATGATCAGAAAACCATGGAAGTTAATAATAAGAGAAACATAATATCCCTCTTGAAAACCCAGTATATTTCTTTCCTGAGCTGTTAGAAATGCTAATAGCATAAGGCAGATAGCTGGGGAAATGTCCCAGACAAAAATACTACAGCTTCCCATGTGATTCTCAGTGTTGGCCAGAAAATTAGAGAGCAGATTACACTTCCCTGTGTTAAGCCCTTAAGCCCCAAGTCAAGACTTTATTGTGATGAGGATAGGTTATCAGTTTAGAATTATAAACTGGACTGGACTCTTTAGCTACTCAAAGTAGAAAGAAGTTACAAAATATGTCCAAGACGTACTATCTACAAGAAAGAGGACATTTGACATTGCAGTTGGGGGCATAAAGAAAGTCAATCCTTTTTAAATTTGTATCCTACAAACTGCGGATTCTCTAATAAATCTGTTGCACTCTTTGTAGCTTTGTAGTGAAAAGTTCTAACATACAAGCTGGGAGTGGTGGCACACACCTGTAATCCCAGCATTTTGGGAGGCGGAGGCAGGAGGATCTCAAGTTCCAGACCAGAGGCAGTCTGTGTAATTTAGCAAGACCCTGTCTCAAAAAGTGAAAAAATGGACTGAGTGTGCAGCTCAGTGGTCCAGCACTTGCAGAGCACACAAGCACGAGGCTCTGGGTTCAACCCCTAGTACCGCACCAAAACAAAAAACAAAAAAAAAAGGTCTAACATACAAGAGGCAGCCTATGATACTCACATAGCCCTGGTTTGAAATAATTTCTGAAAAATTTAAAATATTTTTATCAAAAAAAATCTAAATCCAAAGCATTTATATAAACCAGAAGTCACTAAAAATAGTTTATGTAGAACTTAATTTATTGCCATAATTATAAATGTCTAATATTAAAATGACTTTTTGGATGATATAAATAATTTCATTAAATTTAAGAATTTCTATAGGCAGCTATGCATTTCTTTACACAGACAACCACATTCACATTCCAATTTGAAAAAACAAGTCATATTTTAGTTTTATTTTAGCAAAACAAAACTTATATTCTTAATTACTCCCCTCCTAAATCAATGTTTTATATGAACCAGATTATATAAGTAGAACATTAATAAAAGTGATAAACATGACAATTTGCAAAAAGTGGACAATCACCTAACCAGTACCATCTGAAGAATACAAAACACCAATCAGACTGAGAAATATATTTTTGCATTTCTTTTATTGACTCATGAGCTGATTGATTCTTAAATATAGCTACTGAAATGATTCTGAGATTAGAATAATAAATATGAGGTTTGTTGGTGGTGGTAGGTGCCCTCAAGTTGGGTCTATCTCATAGTGACCCTCATAGGGTTTTCAATGGCTGATTGATTGGGGATTGCTTCTGGAGTGGATTGCCATGTCCTTCTCCCCTCTTTTTTAAAATTCCCTTTATTAGTAAATGATGATAGTGTTTACAGTAATACAGCATTGGTTTTTTTCCATTATGCATCCTTTACATCACTTCTGGCAAGACTTTCATCAACCCACAAGGTTTATGGAGCCTTATGGCTAATATGTAGTAAAACTCAAATGCATATTTGCGTTATACTCCCCTATTTTTCCAATGTACTCATGGAGTTGTGCTGTTTACATTGAGACTGTTCTCCTCCCCTTCACCCCTCCACACTGACCCTACTCCCCATCACAACTTCTGCAATCTTTGCTTCCTTCTACTAGCTCCCTCCTTCCTCCTTTCTATTCTTTATACTACCCCCACTTCATTAAATATGATTTTGCATTTTTAAATATATCTATTTATATGTAGGGGTTTGGATTTAGCTCAGTTGGTAGACCACTACCTTGCATGCTCTGAGGTCCCAGGTTCAATTCCCAGCTCTGCAAAAATGGGAGAAGTACATGGCAATCCACTCCTAAGGCAATCGGAAAACAATTAGCCACTGAAAACCCTAAGAGGGTCACTATGAGTCAGATAAGACTCAATGGCACCTAACAACAACAACAGCCTGTGTATAGGATTTCTTTCTCCCTTTTCTTGTAGTGTTGGGGATTGCACCTTGGTCCTCAGAGAGTGGGGAGCAGCATTCTACCAACTGAGCTAAATTCCAGTCCCAAATGTGAGGCAAGGGAGGATCATTTCAGAAAGATAATTTAAGTCAGCTTATTAACATATAAAAAACACTTAGCACTACAATAAGCCCCTAGCAAGCATTAAATACATATAAGCTTTTGGTTATTATTGTAAATCCTTAAGATGTGAGGAGCTTCCACATTTTTATCAGTGAATTAGTATAGTAAATGTGGTAGCTGTAAGTGTATACCTTAATGAATAGTTGTGATAGACAATTGGAATCTCTCAACTTTAACTACTGAAAGGATAAAGAATATAGAACAGACTAAAGAGACATTATTAGAATATTAAAAAGCAGACCATAAGTGCTTAATTGCAAAGAGCAAGTCTTTTGGAGTGGGGGAGTCACAACAATATGGAAGGAAAATTCAGCTGGTCCTTCTTTCACATGAAGTATCTTATCAAAATTGCCTTGATTCTAAACAGAACTTTCAAAATAACACAGATAAAGACATAAAAGTACCATGAAAAATATATGACACAGGAGAAAGCTATGGGATCACAGAGATTTGAGTGATGCATGCACAAATTAAGTAACATCAGGATTGCAGGTATCCACTAAAAGATGGAAAGACAGAGAAGGATCCTCCCCAGAGCCTTCAGCTGTAGCATGACTTTGCCAACATCTTGATTTTAGACTTTTGGCCTGAATATCTATGATAAAATAACATTCTATTGCTTAGGCCACAAAGTAATTTCTTATGATGACACTAGGGGAGGAATACAGATTTTGGTTAATGAAGTCTGCCTGGCATATAAAAGTCTCTAAACAAGAAGATGGAAGATTTCTGTTTTGTGTTAGCTTCTGTATTTTTTCCCTCCAGAACCTCAAGTAATCCTTTTTAAACCTGAATCCATAAATACCATAGAAACATCCACTACAAAAATCAGCTCCTTCAAGTCAAATTTAGCTGGTTCCCTCAAGCATTTCAGGCATTCCTGACACTTTCAGAATTTCTACATATATCACCATCTAAATTGTTCCAAATCCTTTACTCTTCCTTTGTTTGTTCTCTCTCCCCTCCCAACTTTCCTCTCCTGTCTTTCTCTTCTCCTCCTCCCCTACCTCTTCTTTCTCTTTTATTGGTAACTGTTCTTTCTCAGCATGTCTAATTTTTAGTTTGTAATTACTGGCCTGAAAATTTTTCAGGACCCTTCCTCTAAAAATTGCTCCCTTCTCCAGCTGGATACACAGCTAGTTGGGATCTAGGACCTATTTGTTATCCTCTGTTATAGATGGAAGATGAAATGTTTCCTATAGGCTCATGTGTTTGAACACTTGATCTCTAGATGGTGGTTTTATTTTGGGAGGCTATGTAAACTTTGGGAAGTGGCATCTGGCTGGAAAAACTAGATTACTGAGTGTGAGTCTTGGGCTTTATTATCATTGGCTGCTTCTTTCCTATCTGCTTCCTAGCCCACCATGATGTAAATAGCTCTCCTTTAAGACACACTCCCACCACTATGATGTCGTGGTCCAAGCATGGGCCAAACAACCAAAGACTGAATCCTCTGAAACCATGAGCTGCAATATATCTTTCCTCCTTTAAGTTGCTTCTGTCAGGCAATTTGATCACAGTGGTAAAAGGTGACTAATATACTCTACTGTATAAAACTTTCATCCTAGTTTCTCCAGGTCCCACTGGAAGAATAATACAACAGAATATGGTCACCAACCAGATATTCTATATATAAGTTGTTCTGAAAATGTGGTCCTAGGTTTAGCAGAATCAGCAACATATGAGGACTATTGAAGAAGGCAAGTTTTATGTCCCCACCTCAGGCCTGTGAACAGAAACTCTGGGATTGGGACTGCACAATTTTTTGATATGTAAGATCTCCAAGAAATTCTGATACATATTCTAGTTTAAGAGTTGCTGCTATAAATGATGCTTAGCAAAGTACCTCTCCAGTGGAAGAAAGCTAGTTAGTAGCTGGATCAGTGGTGATGCAGAAGCAGGTCAACATGATCAATTAAGAAAGAATTAGTGAAAAAGAAATATCTGTATACTGTAATTCTCTCCCTAGTTTTCATTCAAAAGATTCACATAGGTAGAAAAATAAATTATACTTAAATTAGAATAAGTAAAATAATCAGTATCAGTTAGTTAAATCTAGTGTGATGTGGTTATTTCTTCATTGAGCAAATATTTATTAAAGCTCTTATAGACAACAGGGATACTACAGTCAGCAAGTCAGAAACCTGGCCTCACAGACTTGCACTATGGAAGACAGAAAAGAAAAAATAAATATTGTATAATATAAGTTATGGTAAAAGACCCCACATGTCTGTCAGTTTGCCATACTGTGGGGGCTAGAGTCTTGCTATGAGGCTGAAAGCTATGCTACTGGTATTACATATACCAGCAAGGTCACCCATTGTGGACAGTTTTCAGCTGAGATTCCAGACTAAGACAGACTAGGGAGGTGGACAGGACAGCCCACTCACAAAATAATTAGCCCATCCCTATGAGTATCAAAGAAACACTGTCAGATATAGTGCTGGAAAATGAGCCCCCCACACTAGAAGGCACTCAAAAGACTCCCAAGGAAGGGTTGTTTCCTAAAAGTAGAGTTGACCTTAATGATGGAAATGGAGTAAAGATGCAGGGACTTCCATTTCCTGATGTGGCATGACTCAAAATGAGGAGAAACAACTTTAAATACCCTTTAATAATTAGAACTTGGAATGTCCATAATATGAATCTAGGAAAATCAGAAATCATTAAAAAAGAAATGGAGTATATAAGCATTGACATTCTAGGCATCAGTGAGCTAAAATGGACCAACATGGTCCATTTTGAGTCAGACAATCATATGGTCTACTATGCTGGGAATAACAAATTAAAGAGAAATGGAGTTGCATTCTTCATCAAAAAAGACATCTCAATATCTGTCCTGAAGTACAATTCTGCCAGTGATAAAACAATATCCATACATCCACAAGGAAGGCCAGACAGTATGACTATTATTCAAATTTACACAATCACCACTAAGGCCACAAATGAAGCTAGGGAAAATTTTTACCTGTTTCTGCAATCAGGATATACAGATAATTACTGATGACTGGAATGCAAAAGTTGGAAATGAAGAAGGCTAGTCAGAAAATATGGCTTTGGCCTCAGAAATGATGCTGGAGATTTCATGATAGAATTTTGTCAGACCAATGACCTTTTCATTTCAAATACATTTTTCCCCAACATAAACAGTGACTATACACATGGAATTCAACAAAAAGAACATACAAGAACCAAATTGATTACATCTGTGGAAAGAGATGATGGAAAAGCTCAATATCAAATGTCAAAATGAGATCAGATGACGATCGCCATCAACTGCTCATATGCAGGTTCAAACTGAAAGTGAAGAAAATTAGACCAAGTGTACTAGAGCCAAAGTATGAGTTTGAGTATATCCTACCTGAGTTTAGAGACCACCTCAAGAATATGTTTAATGCATTAGACACTAATGATACAAGACCAAGCTAGTTGTGGCACAATATCAAAGACATCATTCATGAGGAAAGCAAAAGGTTATTAAAAAGACAAGAAAAAAGATAAGCCAAACATGCCAAAAGAGACTCTGAAACTTGCCCTTGAACATCAAGCAGCTAAGGTATAAGGAAGACATAAAGCTAAAGAACTAAACAGAAGACTTCAATGGGCAACTTGAGAAGACAAAATAAAATATTCTAATGACATATGCAAAGAACTAGAGACAGAAAAACAAAAGGGAAGATGTTCTGTTTTTCTCAAGCTTAAGAAAGTGAAGAAAAAAATTCAAGCCTCCAGTGGCAATAGTGAAAATTTCTACAGGAAAAATGTTAAATGATGCAGGAAACAACAAAAGAAGATGGAAGGAATACACAATCATTATACAAAAATGAATTGGTGGATAACCATTTCAAGAGGTTGCATATGATGAGGAACAAATGGTGTTGAAGGATGAAGTGAAAACTGCCTTGAAGGAACTGGTGAAACACAAATTCCATGGCCATTTCTAACCATATTGTCTGACAAGTTCCGGATATGGGGAAGAGAGGTTCAAGGAACTCATCTTCTAAGAAATGGATAGGGATGGGGAAAAGGAATATGGGCTTTTTGGTTTCTAGGAATAGGATTACTGCTTCTAATTATTATGTACATAATTATTTCATGTTTAGGACTAATGCTCATAACTAATAATGTATTACATTCTAATGAAACAAATGCTGAAAGAATGGCACGACTGGGGGAATTAGAGGTAACAACCACAAATTATAAGGGTTGTGTGGACAACAATATTCTAGTTAAAGCTGATCAGCAATTTCCACACTGGAAATCAAGCATTAAACAATTTATGCTTCAACTGCAACAAGCTGAGTTATTAGCCCCTACTTGGACTGAGAGCTGGGATTTAGCTCAATTGGTAGAGTGCTGCTCTGTAGTCTCTGAGGTCCCAAGTTCAATTCCAGCACCGCAAAAATGGGAGAAGGACATGGCAACACACTCCCAAGGCAATCCCGAAACAATCTGCCATTGAAAACCCCATAAGGGTTGCTATTAGTCGGATACCGACTCGACGGCACCTAACAACAACAACAGCTTGGACTGAAGTGCCCCTGCCTATGGTAGCTAAGATTCACAAGGAAAGTATAGAACAATCAAAAGAATACATAGGCCTGTTCCCACAGTATAAAAGCCTCCTTGACAATTTAGCATGGAGGTGCTTATCTGTCTAAAGGCAGACCTTGGTTCCCAACTAGAGTAAAGAGTAGAGGCTATTGTTCTGGTCAGCCTGACCCTCCACTGACTTACATAGAAACATGTAATGAACAAGGGGTTAAAATGATAAATAGAGTTCAAATACCCTATTATAGCTTGTCATTTATGAAAAGCCTGAGAATAGACAGACCTTCCAGGTGTTTGTTATCTAAAGATAGTAAAGTTTATGCTTTGGGCTATGGGCTATTATGGTTAACAGGTGCTTGTGAAATTTTTTCGTGGATAACTGCATGTGCTATTTTTACAGCTTGCATGACCTAAGCCTAAAAAGACTGTATAAAAATCTCAGCTATTTGAGCAATAAACAGAACAGAATCACACTGCCTCTGAGTTGCTGTGTCTCTGTCTCCCATCCCACCTTCAGGGACCGCTGGATCCTAGGCTGCAGCTGGTCTGCAGAACACAAGACTCCAGGGATTGGTGCAATACCAATAGAGATGTTTCATCAAACAGATGCAGCACTGGAGGTGCTAATGTGTTTGTGCCAAGGGATTTGGAATACAGCTACCTGGCCAACTGACTGGAAGAGATCCATATTTGTGCCTATTCCCAAGAAAGAGCATCCCACTGAATGTGGAAACTATTGAATGATATCATTAATATCATACACAAGCAAAATTGTACTAAAGATCATTGAAAAGTGAATACAGCAGTATATAGACTGGAAACTGTCAGAAAACCAAATCAAGTCAGATTTAGAGGAGGGTGAGGAAATAAGGACATCATTACTGATGTCACATGGATATTAGCCAAAAGCAGAGAATACCAGAAAGATGTCTATGTTTTATCAATTATGCAAAGGCATTTGACTGTGTGGATCATAACAAATTATGGATAACACTGTGAAGAATGAGAATAGCAGAGCACCTAACTGTATTCATGAGGAATCTGTACATAGATGAGGAGGCAGTCATTCGAACAGAAAAAGGAAACATTTTTTGGTTTAAAGTTGAGAAATATGCATTAGACACTAATGCACCATACCTCTTCAATTTTTATGCTGAGCAAATAAACCAAGAAGTTGGACTTTATGAAGATGAACATAGCATCAGGATTGGAGGAAGACTCATTAATAACCTGCATTACACAGATGACACAGCTCTGCTTGCTGAAAGTGAAGAGGATTTGAAACCTTTTCTGATGAAGATCAAAGAACATAGTATTCAGCATGGATTGTGACTCAACATCAACAAAACAAAAATCCTTACAACTGGATCAGTAAACAACTTCACAATAAATGGAGAAAACATTGAGGTTGTCCATGATTTTGCTTTACTTGTTTCTACAATCAACACCCGTGGAAGCAGCAGTCAAGAAATCAAAAGATGCATTGCATGGGAAAAGCTGTGGCAAAAAGTCTCTTTAAAGTATTGAAAAGTAAAAATGTCACATTGAAGACAATGGTGTGCCTGATTCACACCATGATATTTTCAATTGCATCATATGGTTGTGAAAGCTGAACATTAAACAAGGAAGACAGGAGAAGTGATGCCTTTGAATTATAGTGCTGGAGATGAATATTGAATATATCATGGACTGCCAAAAGAACCAATAGATCTGTCCTAGAAGAAATGCAACCAGAGTATTTCTTGGAAGCAAGGATGGCTGGACTGCATCTTATGTAATTTGGACATGTAGTCAGGAAGAACCAATCCTTGTAGAAGGATATCATGTTTGGGAGAGTGGTAGGGCAACAACAAAAAAAAAAAAAGAAAGAAAAAGGAAAACCCTCACTAGATGGTTTGACACAGTGTCTACAACAATGGGCTTAAATATATATAAGATCATATACTTGGCACAGAATTGGGAAGGTTTTTTTTTCTGTTGTACATAGGGTCATTATGAGTTGGACATGACTCAAAGCCACCTAACAACAACAATGGTAAGAGTGATTTTTTGAAAAAACTTTGTAAGAGATTATTTTATGACTGGTGCTGGGTGAAGGCATAATCAGAAAGGATATTATAAAAGGGAAACATTCAAACAGAAAAATGAATTTTGGAAGTCTTCAATTTGAGGACAATATATTCTGGTAGAAAACAGAGAAAGATGCAAATTCCAATGACATGAGGAGGACCTAATTTGAACATCAAAAATTTGCAAAATCCCCAGTATGCCTGTAGCATAGTTACAAAAGGGGAATAAGGTGGTAAAGAAAAGTAGGGGAAAGATCCAAATCATTGAAGGACTCAAGGACTCCCCCTAGATTTTATGAAAAATTTTGTGTGAGCTCATTGAAAATTCTTTCTGTAAGGGAAATTAAAATGATTTGCCACAGATGCTGTGTGAGAAAACTATAAGTGGGGTGAGAATGGAAAAGGGTAAGAACACTTGGGAGTCCAGTGGAGAGGTGGAAACCACAGATAGTAATCCAGACAAGAATGGCAGTCACAGAAATAAAAGGAATGGTCAGATTATAAATATATCTTAAAATGAAAACTACCATAATTTAGGGATAGACTGGATGTGAATATAATAGAATTGGGACACAAGGATAACATCTAGGTTTGAGGACTCAAACAACTGAGTACCTGATAGGGCCTATTCTTGAGATGGAGATCTATGTACCAGCAACAGGCTTGGAGGAGGGACACTGAATTCAGTTTGGGGATGTTACTCTTGTCCAATCAAGTAGAATTGTTGAGTAGAAAGTTGGATATATCATGCTAGGATTGAAAGGAAATGCCAGACCGGTGAGACAGTTTGGGAAGAGTCCATGACTTAAGAAGGAAAATAATGGGCTGGGGATATAACTCAGTGATAGAACACTTGCCTACTATGTGGAAGACCTCAGGTTTGATCCTCAGCACCACAAATAAATAAATAAGAATAGTTCTAAAGGTATAATATGTAGGAGTGAGGAAAGGGAACATGCTTGAAGATAAGCAGGGGGATCCTGAACTTTCTTGGTATGACATGGAATATCTGCCTAGGAACTAAATGGCAGGATTTGGAGTAAGCATCCAGTAATATCTGTTAACCTGCAGCAGTAGCCCTGTGGCATCCGATCCCGTCAGATCTCGGAAGCTAGGCAGGGTCGAGCCTGGTTAGTACCTGGATGGGAGACCGCCTGGGAACACCAGATGCTGTAGGCTTGGGAGAAGGACCTGGCAACCCCCTCCCAAGAATCAATCCACCATTGAAAACCCTATGAACAGCAGAGAAGCACTGACAATAGTGTTTCCCCTGTTGTACAGAGGGTCGCTATGAGTCGGATACCGACTTGACGGCACCTAACAACAACAACAACAACAAATATCTGTTAATGATTTAAAACAGATTGTTCCTACATATGTTTCTGGCTAATTTAGGCAACTGCCAGTTCACTAGGACCCCAAATTCTCTTTCCATGATCACCTGTCAGTGAGCTACAAAAAGTCACACTGATTTTCTAACAATTATTCAGGGTTGGTGACTTTTTCTGCCAGATTTAATGAGGTATAATTGACAATTAAATGTATAAAATGTATAGATTTAAGGTATAGAACTTCATTATTTGATATATGTATTCATTGTGAAATAATGACCAAAATCAACCTAAGTAGCATACCCATCATCTCCTACAGGTATTTTTTCTTTTGTGGTGAGAACATACAAATTGACCCTCTTAGCAAATTTCAAGTATATAATGCAATATCACACCTATAGTCATATTGCTATACATTAGAACCTGTATCTCCTTAACAATGTCTCCTAGTTTACTCCTCTTCCTACTCCTGGCAACCACCGCCACTCTTCTTCCATGAATTGGAGTATTTTAAATTCTTCACATAAACTGACATTTTAATACAAAGATATAATAGGGAAAACAAAACTGCCTTAATGGAAAAGTAGAACTAAAATTTTCATTATGTTTTTCTTATAGGGAAATGAACTACAAGAAAATATATATGTGGCAAATATGCTATTATTCATAACCAAAAGCTCTATGATAGCAGTAGATCCATAGGCCAACTTTAATGGTCTATTTAATGTATTACATATTGTCAAAAGTTAAATAAATATGCTCTATTGCCCATTAATGTGGTATGCAGAAATAAATAAAAAGATTCAAAAAATATATTTTTGTAAGATGTTTCTGTATATCTTCTTAGCCAAGATGTTAAAATAACTGAAAACCCTAAATATTTCTTCTGTTATAGCCTACAGCCACAGAATCTATTTTTTACAAACTAGTTAATATGCACATATTAAACAACCTTAATGTTTATATTAGAGAAATAAATTAATATTAGTCTTATATGTTTCTGAATGTTCTAATTTTAAACAGATGACTTTTACATTTTGTATATAAAAATGTATAGTAAAAATAAAACACAGAAAAACTAACATAGTTCAATAAGAAAGAAAAATACTAACAGTAAAATAGTGAAAGGTCCAATTAATTTCTTGCCTTTTATCAACAACACTAGTGGAATAGCTAAATTACTTATACTGGAAAAAATATTTTGTAAACAATACATTTTGGTTGCAAATTCACACTAGCAATTTCATAGCAAATATATAACACGTGTACCACCATGAAGACAGGGCCTACAGGAATTACACTGCTTTGTGAATTTGCTATAACAAAATGGTTAGACACTGGATTTAATCATGCCTCGTCTGAAATTTGGCATTCTAGCAACTGTGCAGCAGCTGCCACCCATGCCACAGTGGTAGAATCTTACCAGTCCTATGTTATAAGCATTCTGGAGCTATTCTTTTGATTAAGAGTGTGATAGAAGTCTCAGTCTCACCAAAATCCCAAACTAAAACAATTGCATCATGTTTTCTTTTATGATAACTAATTCCTAAAATGATGATGCCATTAATAGGGAAATGGGCATATTGTAAAGAACTGACTGGTAAGGAATACTAAGGTTCCGTTTGGGAACTTTATAATTTAAAATGTCATTATATTATACAGATGAAGTATGTGGGGATCATTTGTAATTACCCTGTGTACCTGAAATAGAGTAAATAGTGTAAGCTACTATTATAACAAATCTAATAATCTTAATAGCTTCATGAAATAGAAATATAATCTTTGCTCAGATGCAGCTATTTCTATTGGAAAACACTCATCTTATTACTCAGGACATCTCTTTACATCTTGTGGCTTTGACCTTGTCTTCTATTTCCATTCAGATGGTAAGTAAAGATTTGGAGAACCAAATACTGGGTTCAGGTTTGTGGAAACTGGTCCTCAAAGTGATATATTATCACTCTTCCTCACATTCCTTTGGGAAAAATTGTAGCAAGGCTAGGAAATATAATCTACTTTTGTGCTAAGGAGCAAAACATGAGCACAGCAATTTCTGATGCGTTTTGTTTGGTCAAATGTGGAGGAATTATAATGTGAACTCAGCAGCCTAGACATGACCATCAAAGCCTGATAATAAATGGGTCTGTATCTTGAAAAAGTGAGTGCTTATGAAAAATTCAAAGTATAAAACGGCTTTTATGATGCTGTGATAGTTATAAGCCAAAGAAATAGCAATTTTTACACTGTGCTTGTATTGCAATAATCTTTATAAATATTAAAATTAACTGTAGTATTTTTGCCAATAGAAAAAACTAGATGAACACACTGAGCTGCCCAAAGGGATGAAAGTTTTTCTTTAAATAATGTTGTCCATTACTTACTTCCATATCAAACTAATCCATTAAAAAACAAATTTGTTTTTTCTAGATTGAGCCTCTGTAGAGATGTAGTTCCATGTTCTTTCTGTAGAAATTGGCTATTAATTTTAAATCTTATATTCCATAACATTAAGCACTTCGACACATTCTTCATGAATATTGTTTTAATTCCTTAACAGGCTATAACGAAACTGAAAAATAATGAACTAGCCATATTATTTGGCAAGGCACTCAAACAGAATTCCTAAATAGATTGTTTAAACATTCAGATTAAATATAAAAATGTAGCTGCCTGCAAATAACATGTGGTGACATACTCTATAAAAGACACTTTATAATAAATATTGTTAACTGAGATTTATAACTCAAATTTCATCTCATAGTTCTTTTTAAAAATGGCATTTTTTCAGTAAATGGTGTTTCTCCTGATCAGCACACTCTAATATTCTCAATGTTCATTTCAATTATACACATCTTATTCTGACAGATGTTCCCAACAGAAATGTTTATTTCAATATTAGCAGAGAAACATCTGCTGCTGGAAAGAGCAAGACTGGCCATTTTATTTCTCCACATCTTACACAGCCCTGTGGCTTATCACCAAAAAACAACTACCATTCATCTTAGACAAACATTTGTATTATTAGCAATAGCCAACCATTTTCTGAATATTCCTTAGAATTCTCACTGTGTTCCACTCAGCTACATGAAAATGTTTTTACAATTCCATAATCTTTTTATTTGCCTGCATCTCTATAACACAAAAATAGTAAAAATGAGATAGAATACTTATATAACTCAGTTAAAATTATTATAAACATTGTAATAGATAAATAATATAATTTAAAAGACATCCATTCTACCAATCCATTTTAAAATAACTTCAGACTTGATTTTGTTCTCAATCTTCACAATACACTAAAATCATCTGGGGATTTTAAAACAATTCAATACCCAGGTGATACCTCAGAGCAATTAAACTCGGATCTCCAGAGGTAGGGCAAAGGCCTTAATATCTTTAATGGGTGGATCCAATAGTTAGGAAAGTTTGAGAAACAATAATTCATTATGAATTAAAAGCTATAAACTCAATTTTTTCTTTGAATTGTGGTTGTACAGAAAAATTTTCTCTTGACATTATTTTTTACCTTATAATGAATTTGAGAGGAATTTAAACTGCAAAATCCATGGCATGCATCTTACTGTTACTGTGTTTTAGGAGAAAGTCAAATTATGTGAGCTTTTATTTAGTTTACACCTTACAAGTAATGAACATTTTTAATGATGAAAACCTCATATTTCCAATGTAAAGGCTCATAATATGGCTGTGAACTCTGTAATGAATGGTGGAGACATAATACTAAAGAGAAAAAGAGTTAAAATCTACCAGAATATCTATACAACAGAAAAGGCTGTACTGATTTGATTCTATGTGTTTTTATCTAAGCCAAGTAAAACTGAATAACATCATTTTTGAAAAGTAAAAATAATTTCAAAGAAAATATGATAACAATGTCTGTTTATATATTTCCCTCAGCGTTATGACAAATTCTCAAGAAGACTAGTGGATAAAACTTATCTGGGGCTTTAAAAGATTAATGATTTTTTCAAAGACTTCTATCACTTTATATCAATGTATGCTTTTAAAGGAGTGAGGTGATATTTGCAGCAGCAAGGTTAATGACTAAATGATCTCAACAGCTGGGTGACTTGGACAAATAAATTAACCTCTCTGCCCTTTTCTCTCATCAGTAGAGTGGAAATAATTATAATCCCTAATTCATAGAATTGTAAATATTAATTTTATGAAGTTTTCAGACTAGTACCTAACACAAAGTAAACTATTATTATTAACTAGCTATTGATCAAGAGAATAAAGGAGTAACAGAATATAAAAATATATGTAACCTGATATCATCCTTTTATTTTTAAACCAATGAAATTAGACTATATGATATATTCATTCACTCATTTAATAATATTTAAATTGTAGCTTACATCTGGAGTTTGTTGTTGTTGTTGTTGGGTGCCATTGAGTTGGATTTGACTCATAGTGACCCTATGTATAACAGAACAAATACCACCCAACACTGTGCCATGCACACGATCTTTTCATGTTTGAGCCCAATGTTGAAGTCACTATGTTTCTTCTCATTTTGAGTCATGCCACATCAGCAAAAGGAGGTCCCAGGGGCTTTTCTCCAAACCTATCACATAGGACAACTCTACTTCAAGGAGGCAACTCTCCCCTGGTCATTTTTTGAATACCTTCTATCCTGGAGGCCTCATTTTCTGGCACTGTATTTGACAATGCTTCTCTGCTATTCATAGGATTTTCAATGACTAATTTTGGTGGGGAGTAGTTTGCTGGTTCCTTCTTCCTACTCTTAGTCTGGAAGCTCAGCTGAAGCCTGTTCACCACAAGTAGTCTGGCTTTCAGCATCACAGCAACATACAAGCCCCCAAAGCAAGACAAGCTGACAGATATGTGGGAGGAAATTTGTTAGGAACTGTAATTACAGCAGTGAACAAGACAGAAGTAGCCTGGCTATCAGAGAGTTCAGAGAATGCCACCATTAGTGAGTTCTATGCTACTATTCACACTTAGGAATTAAAACTGTATTGAAGCTCCTGAGTGTCAATTTTAATCAAAAGTTGTTTAATCTGTCATTTCTAATCTTTACAACCATCTGCAGTGTACTTATTTTACACATATAAATATGAATCCTAAGATTGCACAAGATTTAATGGTTTCTCTGACTCAGATATCTGGTAAAATTACAGGGTCAGAATTCACATTTCTACCTTTATTGTCTCCACTAGCCGTCAGAAAGCAAAGGGCAATCTTTGGAGAAGCCTTGCTTCTATACATCACACACTTTTTCCTTCCTAAGTCCTTCTGCCCCATGGTATCATTTTCTATTTTCACCCCAAAAAGCATAGATACTTTAACTAAGTCATTGATTCTCAAACTTGACTAACTATTGGATCTACCATTTAAACATATTGAGGTTTTTGTCTTACCTCAAAAGCTCCTAGTTTAATTGCTCTGCCGTGTCACCTGGGTATTTATTTTTTTAAATCCTCAAATAACTTTAGTATATTGTGAAGATTGAGAATAAATGAATAAAAATATAAATGATTGCTTAGGTGATACTTAAAACAAAGATTAGAGATTTAAACTATGGTAATTAAGTGACAATTTCTCAAAGTAACAGATGTTAAGAGAAACAAAATGTATGAGGAAAATGAGAATTTTGTACAGAGATTTAAAAATCTGAAGCTATGCTAAAGGACAAAAAAGACATGGGTTGAGGGCTGGCTGGTAGGGAGAAAGGATTTGGGAGATTAAAAATGTTTAATATTGATCAGTTGAGATAAAGGCCTGAGAATCCAATTTCCTTATTTATAAAATTATTTTACCACTTACATTTATAAAATGTGATGTTTACCTGTAGAGTCCTTAAAAATGCCTGGCACTGAGGCTGGAGCTGTAGCTCAGTAGTAACATACATGCCTTGCATGAATGAGGACCTGGGTTCTATCTCTAGCATCATCAAAGATAAAAACAAACAAAAAACACCCTGGCACATAAAAGGACTCATTATATGTTAGCCCAGGTGGGATTTTTGAGACCAGAAGTTTAAACAATTTGGAGAACTATGTAAAAAGAAAAAAAAAGAATAAAAATTATAAACATCTTTTATTTGTATAGAAAAGAAAATAAAGAACTACAAAGTTTAAGCTGAAAATATCGAACACATCTAGAAAAATAATAGCTTGTTAATTGCCTAAAATACTCTAAAATAGTTTGTTTTTTCATATGAAAGTTACTTTGTAAAACTACTGTAAAGAATAGAAATATAACTGATTAGAATATATCTTGCTGTTAAGGATAGCTTCAATAAGCAATTGATAAGATATAATATCTCCCCATATCATTTTATATATTCTATGTTAGAAGGCCTGCAGCTGTAGCCCTATGGCATCCAATCCCATCAGATCTCAGAAGGTAAGCAGGGTCGGGCCTGGTTAGTACTTGGATTGGAGACCATCTGGGAACACCAGGTGCTATAGGTTTGGGAGAAGGACCCAGCAACCCACTCCCAAAACACAATCAGCCATTGAAAAACCTATGAATAGCAGAGAAGCAATGTCAATAGTATTTCGCCTGTTGTACCGAGGGTGGCTATGAGTCGGATAGTGACTGGATGGCACCAAACAACAACAACAACAACAACAACAACAACATGGTGAGGAGATTTTCTATCAATGAGCTTCCAGTTTCAGACATTTCACTTTGTATCTTCTCTGCTAAACACATACTTGGGTGCAGACAGTCACAGGACAAATTCATAGGACAAATGCATATCTCTACAACTTCTAGCCTTATCAGAATGTCATGGTGAGCTTCAATGGTAGTCAATATGTGTTCCTAAAAGCTATTCATAACAGGTATAGCTAGAAATTATTTACAACTATTAGCCATTACCTTGCCTATCACCATAGCACTGTAGCACCCATCCCATCAGATCTTGGAAGATAAGCCTAGTGGGGCCTGGTTTGTACTTGGATGAGAGACTGCCTGGGAACAGGTGCTATAGGATTGGAAGAAGGACCCAGCAACCCACACCCAAAAAACAATCAGCTACAGGGTGTGGTGGTGCACACCTGTAATCCCAGCAGCTCAGGAGGGAGAAGCAGGAGGATCTCAAGTTCAAGACCAGAGTCAGTCTGCATAACTTAGTGAGACCCTGTCTCAAAAAGTAAAGAAAAATGGGCTGGAAGTGCAGCTTAATGGTCCAGCACTTGCAAAGCATGCAAGCACAAGGCCTTGAGTTCAAGCCCCAGTACTGGAAAAAAAAATCAGCCACTGAAAACCATGAACTGCCAAAAGAACCAACAGATCTGTCCTAGAAGTACAAGCAGAGTGGTCCTTGGAAGCAACAGTGGCTAGACTGCTGCGTCTTACGTATTTTGGACAAGCAGTCAGGAGGGACCAACACCTGGAGAAGGACATCATGTTTGGGTGAGTGGCAGGTCAATGAAAAAAGGAAAACCCTCCACTAGATGGATTGACACAATGTCTGCAACAATGGGCTTAAAACATAAATAAGATCGTGTGCCTGGCACAGAATCAGGGAGTGTTTCATTCTGTTGTACATGGATTCACTATAAATCAGACCCAATTTCATGGCACCTAACAGCAACAACAATCTGTATGCCAGCACCCATAGCACTTTAGCCACCGATCCCATCAGATCTCAGACACTAAACAGAGTCTGGCCTGGTTAGTACTTGGATGGGAGACTGCCTGGGAACTCCAGAAATAGCCTGGCTTGAGAAAAGACCCTAGCAACCCACTTCCAAAAAACAATCAGCCACTGAAAACCTAATGAATAGCATAGATGCACTAACAACAGTGTTTTGCCTGTTGTGCATAGGGTCGCTGTGCATCAGACACTGACTTGAGGGCACCTAACAACAACAATTAACCTGTATACAAAAGGTACTAAGAACCATTCAACCACATCCTACTAAACCTAAACTACATACATACATCCCCAATTTAACTTTTCCTAAACTGGGTCTCCATAATGCATGTGCCCAGTCCCCAGATATAACATTAGGTAAATATGGTGGAAGAGAAAGTCATACAAGGAAAACGCAACAGTGTCACCTGATTGCAATTATTGCACTACCTTTAAGTTTTTACCAAAAGTGCATGACCTTTAAGAAATCCCTATAAGCAATAGATTGTGAAGAATAAGCTTTAATATATTCATGGAAAATCCCTCTCTGAATATCATCCACTAATTTATTATTTTCATCAGCAGCTCCATAATTTCAATAGAATCTGGTAATTTGGTTAGAGCATGTGGATAAGTAACAAAAATTAGTAAATGCCATTTTAAAGATTTTACCAAAAATTCATTTAAACCTCACAACAACCTTGTTGTGCAAATATTATTCTTATCATCTCCACCTCTCAGATGAGGAAAATTAGTTCCACAGGGGTCAATGGTCTTAAGTCACACAACAAAAACATGGAGGACAGAAATGTTATATATCTCATGAGACTAGCATCTCAGATTGCTTTCATTTTTTCCTTTTCTCTTTTCTTGCAGTACTAGGATGTTAAACCCAGGGCCTAGCACATGCTAGACAAGAATTCCATCACTAAGCCAAACCTCCAGCCCCCTTTTTAGTTTTTAATTTAGTTTTATTTTGTTGAAACAGGGTCTCACTAAGATGATCAGGTTGTCTCTGGCCTCTACTCAATCCTCCTGTCTTAGCCTGTTGAGTCACTAGAATTACAGGAGTGCACCATAGCACTTGGCTTCAGATTATTCTTGAAGTTGGAAATTCATAGCCCTTTACCTACATCAATAATCTATCAATTATTTCATATAACTGAAGAGAAGTTGAAGATTACAAAAAGCTGCTAAGCTGCTTACTTAGAATGAGAGGTTGGTGTGTATATGCATGAGCCACATACTACTGAGGCAACTCATACAAATACATAAAATTTTAAGGAAGACCTGACAAGTGTAAAGGAAATGACTGACATTCCAAGCAAAATGAAATCAGACAATTTCCTCTCATGTGTCAAAGCAAAAGCCCAACGCAAATACACATTTGTAATGTGACTTACTAAGTGCACAGGATCAATTTGTAAGATAAATTTCATATTTACTTTTAAGGATACATAATGATGTGAAGAAACTACAACTTCAAAGTTTTCAAAGAAAGGAAAGGAATATGAATTATAGAATTGTTGTTGTTATTGGGTGACGTTTAGCTGGGTACACCTCATAGCACTCCTCATAGGGTTTTCAATTATGGCATATCCACTCAGAAATCAAAATATGGAATGAGATGCTATGGGCAGTTGAATACATTCAACATAAAATAAAAGTTATGCTAGGACGTGGTTTGAGAGAACTGGAATTAAGTTCAAGATCAATGTTATTCTGACAAATAAATTTAGCTGATTAATTCCTATTCCTCTTACCTCAGAAGTCAGGAGGCAAAATCAGATGCTCCAAATCCTGACATGTTGTGTGTGCACAAACATCCAGTCATAGAATCCATCACAGCATTCATCACAATTGGTTTTAGTGGTTTTTCTTCCTCCACCAGTGATGACCTCATTAATGGCACTTCCTATCTTTTATCTCTGTGCTCTGGTGCTGACATATGGAAGAAATTTAGGAAACAATTAAATGATGAATGTACAAATGAAAGCAAGAAAGAAATGTCATGCTTCACATCCTGCTTACTGTGCATCACAGGGTTTCATGTTCAGCACCACTGAACACAGCACTGAGTGACAGCTAAGGATATGATTCATGAATCATTCTTTGAATATGTGTTACACTCTTAGGATATCTATCATTTGCATTCATCCAACAAATATATATTATCTACTCAGTGATACACATTATTTTAGGCAATAGTGAAAAATTGCTTAATAAAATGATTGTAACTTTGTTTTATATTTATATATGTATTGTTCCTACCCAATCTCTCTTATATTAAAAAAAAGAAAACTTCTTCCAGTTAGATGTCCTGGAACATGACTGTAATTCTAGCTTCTTGGGAAACTAAGGCAGGAGCGTTGCAGGTTTGAGGCCAGAGACAGCCTATACAATTTAGTGAGACTCTGTTTCAAAGTAAAAACATAAATAAATAAAAATTTAAAAATATAAAAGTGAATAGGGGTATGGCTCAGTGGTGGAGTACTTGTCTACCATGTGTGAGGCCCTGAGATCAACTCACAATTCTGAGGGGGCAAAAAAGTGGTTTTCTGGCCTACTCAATACTTGACAGTGCTTTATCTCTCACGACTTCTAGTAATTTATCTTAAGCATGGTGAGCACAACTTTTCAATTGTTTATATCAAATGTAGAGGTCAATTGTGTATTAAAATCTTGTAAACCAAATTCATTACGAATGAATATACTGTGTATTCTTGATTCTAACCCACACACTTTCAACAGTATTAGAGGGTTACAAAATCAGATGCAGGTTAGAATGTCATGAAAACTGGATTTGCACAAGAGTCAGAGCTAAAACTCTCTGGTATAAATCTAATCCACATGCGACTATAAACTGCATCTGATTTTGTAGCCCTCTTAAACTGTTGTAACAGTGCAGATTAGCATCAAGAATATACAGTATTTCTGCCATTACTGGCCTCATGGAAACTGTTTTTCCCCTGAAGAAACAGTCTCACCTGAGGAATTTTTGTACAGTCTTTATTGCTATTGATACAAGATGTATGTTTTATGTTAGCAAAGATTATGATCTAGAAATTTTTTCATAAGACTTTACTTGCTAGTTTACAGGGATCATGATCTGCAAATACTGAAGCAGTCAAATGTCAAAAATATAATTTAATATTTGAGTACTGCTTGGGATGAACAATAGATTCCTGACTTAAGTCTGTAGGAATCTGAATAATCTCTTACTGTTGGTGCTATTAAAAATTTTTATTTTTGCATCAATTTAAATAATTAAGGCTATGAAACAATAGCCTGATTTTACTTTTTATATCTTTTTTGTTTTATTTTCAATTGAGTATTTGAAAAGGGAATTTTAAATGCTTTTTATTTTTAAAAAACTACTATGGCTTAAAACATGAAATTTCCTACACTCAAATTTACCTTCTGTTTTAAAGTTGCAGACATTCAAGTTTTGACCAAAGTCCTTTCTCTTGTTCTTTGAGAAATGAATACTGTCTTTTTTAACCTTACCAAAAAATTTTCATGTGAAGGAATGTTTATTTCATAGTTTTGATTTTACCTTCCTCTTTCCCAAAAACAAAATATAGTTTCATAATTGTATTTATATATACAACTTAGTTTGTTCCTTCTAGGAATAATACATGGAGAAAACAAGGTTAAAAAGAAAAACTTTATATTTTTAAACTAAGTAAACATCACTAGCTATTTAGAATACTGAGAAACATGAACTCTCAAACATTTTAATTCTTACCATCCCTCCTATTTTGAAAGACATATAGTGCAATGTGTAATTCTATTGAGAATATTGTCTTTTGTGGTAAAACTGTTTACATTAATTAACTACATTTTACATCTATGGATATAATTTTGACTAAGTTTTCTTTCCCCTACAAGAAATTAAGCAAATTGAGTTTAGTACAAAGATTAGTTAGATGTTCTATAATACTTTATCTACTTCAAATTGCTCATTCTTTCTTAGATAAGTTGGCAAATTATTATTTTTTCAAAGAAATAAATAAGAAGTTTGAATGTGTCACTTTAGGCAGGTTGATACACTATTCAAAATCAAGGCTTACCTCTTATTCTCTCATCTCCCTACCTACCTACATTCTTATTTACACACTAATTAAGGCCAATAGAGTACTCTAAGAGTAAAATGTGTCAGTTCATATCTGTTTACCTCCATTAGTTTCAGGATTTTCACCCTATAAAAGGATTGACCTATTAGTTTTTGGATCACTAAAATAACAATTGAGGCCCTGGAGAATATTGTAGAAATCAGAAATATAACCACTTGACTCAGCCCTTAGAAAAGAATTATTCAGCGGTAGCAAGGGCAAATTTGTACTATATGAGTAAGAATATGAAGTTCAGGTTTTCATGCTGCAAATGCCTGAGTCAAAGATACAAAATATTTCTCTTAGGGCAATGATACAAGTAAGAAAATTCATAGACTATAACAAGATACTGAACACTGTTTGAAAAGAAAGACAAGATCAAAACACACAGTCCAAATTCAACAATATCCTAAAATGATACCTTGGAGAAATCATTTGGACTTTAATAATTTAGAAAGGCCTATCATATTCATAGTGGAAAAAAATCAATAACAGACTTCTAAGCTATACTCAAAAATGGCTCAAAAACATTTTAAGCAACATAGTGCTATGTCAGATTGAAATTAAAACCAAAGATGTTGCTTTTTCAAACAAGAAAATATAAAAACCTTGATGCAAAATTAAAATATTGTGATGATCAGTGTTTTTGGACGAAACTATTTTGCTCCAAGGGAAAAATTTAAAAAAAAAGGCAACAGGAGGGTTTTATGTGTATTTTCTTTGCAATCTCTTCCTAATCAACATGGTTGCTAAAGTAATACTACTAAAGTACTAAATACTACTTAAGCTACTTAGTAATACTACTAGATGTGAAAGTGATCAACTAAAGTCATTAAAGCCTTAAAAATGAAACTCAACTCTTAGACAGATTGCAAAGATTAAGATTAGAAAAAAAAACTAGAGCCAGGTGTGGTGGCACACACCTGTAATCCCAGAGGGTGGGGAGACAGAGGCAAGAGGATCCCAAGTTCAAGACCAGAAGCAGTCTGCATAATTTAGTGAGACCTTGTCTCAAAAAGTAAAAAAAAAAAAAAAAGAGCTGAAGGTGCAGCTCAGTGGTACAGCACTTGCAAAGCATGCAAGGTGAGGTCCTGGGTTCAACCCCCAGTATCCAAAAAAAAAAAACAGAAAAACAGAAAAAACTGGAGAGGGAGATTTGGCCAAAACTACTATTTAGTTGTTAAACAAAACCACAGACAGAAAAGGTGACCTGAGGAGCAAATATCAAGGAGAACACAACACTGATGTCATGCAAGGGAAGTAAGAGTGTCAAGGCCAAGTTGGTTAGAGTCTCAAATAGTTCAAATAAGGAAGGAATTATGACATAAGAGAAGCTGTTAGTGTCTTGATGAGAGGTGGCTCCAGCACAGATACAAGTTCTTTGAGTTGAAAACCACATGGGAGTATAGAACTGACTCAAATGGGCCAAGAGGCTTCTCAGAGAAGCATTTTCTGAGCTGTCCACAACTTCAGCCATTTCCCAGCTTTCCTTTTTTTCTGTGGTGTTTATTATCCCTAGACATACTATATGTTTTAGTTGTATATTATCATCTTCTCCTATAACTGCTCCTTGAAGATGTAGATGTTTTCTTATGTTTATTGTGTATTTATAATGTTTAGAACAGTGTTTGTCACCCAGTAGACTCTCTCAATAAGTATCTGTTTTAGGAATGAATTAATTTTTAAAAATAATATAAAAAATGCACACTAAAGAAATTTCTGGGACAAAAAGTTGGACTGAGTGAAATGTACTCTTTATAAATATTCTCTCCTAAGTTAAACAGCCAGTAGAAAAGTCCAGAGAGTTTAAAGATAAGAAGAAAAAAAAAAAAACTAATTGAGGCAGGAATGTCCGAGAGATGGAGAGCAGAGAATATTGCTTATGGGAGCCAGATAAGAGGCACAGAAATTAATCTTGACTAGAAGGATAAACATCTCACCTTAGAAGGAACATTTCAGTCTGAATCTGGATGTTGACATTTCCTTGTAGAAATAGTGCAGAAGTAAAGTGCAGTGGCATGCTCTTAATACCAGCGAGTCAGAAGGCAGAGGCAGGAGGATCACATGCTTGAGGCCAAAAGCAGCCTGCATAACTTAACAAGACCCTGGCTCAAAATTAAAAGTAAAAAATGGACAAGTATAGCCCAGTGGTACAGCTCTTGAAAAGCATGTGTGAAGCCCTGGGTTCAAACCCCAAATACAACAAAAAAGTAGAAAAATTCACAGAAAGCCATACATGTTATCATATTAGTGAGGGTTTAGAATACTTATGGTTAAAAATATAAATTGAATTTTTATGGGCATTCTGAAGGATATAAGAGGAATGAAGAATAAAGCCAACCAATGTAAAGAAAAAATAAGTTAATGATCTATTGATTAAGAAATTGAAAAGTTCAATAAAAAGAAAGGGCAGAGGTGCAATTTGAGATATGTTGTTGTTGGTGTTGGTGTTGTTGTTGTTGTTGTTGTTAGGTGCCATCGAGTCAGTGTCCAACTCATAGTGACCCTACATAAAACAGGCAAAATACTATTGTCAGTGCTTCTCTGCTATTCATAGGGTTTTCAATGGAGGATTGATTTTTGGGAGTGGGTTGCCAGGTCCTTCTCCCAAGCCTACAGCACCTGGTAGTCCCAGGTGGTCTCCCATCCAAGTACTAACCAGGACCGACCCTGCTTAGCTTCCAAGATCTGACGGGATCAGATGCCACAATGCTATGGCTGCAGACATTTGAGATACATATATTTTAAAATATCAAATGTTTTTCTTATGCACAAAAATTTGTGCATGACCCTCCCCATTTCAACTGAAAGAACCATTACTTTGAAGGGCATTAAGACTCCCATAGCCAAATGAAGAACAAAGAAAACAGTTAAAATGAACAGCTTTGCCTTCAAAATAACCTTAGGATACCTATTTCATTGATAAGCAAGAAATAACCTTGAAATATAAGAGAAATATAGAAGGAAAAACAAGAATCAAGGGTCAAAAATGGGTAGCATTAATTTTATTCATAAAATAGTTGGAAGGGGATAAAGAAGATTATCTTACTGGTGTGATGAAAAGACATGGTGAATGTTTATATTTTTAAAAATTTGCGGTAAAAGGCACACTGCCATTAATTCCTATCAAAATATTGCCCTTGGCTTCAAACATATTTATCCTATCATTCTTGCCACGTTCTGAAGCATTTCTGGAAGTCCTCTTTCTTGAATGTCTTTATTTGATCTGTTGTGGCAGCCTTGATCTCCTGAATTGATTCAAAACATTTATATTTCATGGTCATTTTGAGTTTGGGGAAGAGCCAGAAGTTACACAGTGCCAGATCTGGTGAACAAAGTGGATGAGGACAGTGTCATGTTTTTATCTGACAGTATTACCAGGAGTGATGTATGACACAGAGTACTGTAAAAATGGAAGATGAAACTAGAAGACACTCACAAAAGGAAGACTTCCAGAACTGCTTCAGAAGGTGATAAGAAGGAATGGACATGTGTGTTTAAAGCCAGGAGAAGCATTTTGAGGGGGGATTATGGCCATGTGTCTTTTATGGTAATATTTAAATGTAACTTTTTTAATATTCACTGTATTTTTAAAAATTACATCTCATATTCTTGCTTATGTTTGTTCTGGTCAAATGGAGAGTAAGACCCAGAGAAGATTGATGGGTTTGATTCCCCCCAAACTTAATAGGACCATCCCTGGTATGGAATGGACACCTCAGTAAGATTATTCACCACCTTCTAAGAATAAATACTGTCACTTTGAGAGAAACAAGGGTGGGTTGAGAAGCTCCTTAAACAGTCCTTCTTACTACACGCTAATAAGGTGAAGGTAGCCTCTACAGATCTTTGCATATGGTTAGCCAATCTTTAGAAGGCTAAACTCACTTCATAGACCCTCATTAGAAATGTCTACTTAAGATACTCACGTGCTCTGCAAGTAGGATAGGGTCTTGCATAACCAGAAGGGTACCTGAACATAGAAAGAAGGAGCCAGTTCCTTCTTAACCCACCCAGTTTGGATGGGAAGAAGCAGAACTGACTCCACAGTTCTAACACCCCTAAACAGGGGCAGTGTTGAGGCCTATTCAGAGACCCCTTTGTAAAAGAAGATAATCAATATAGAAATATCCTCAGAGGGACCATGTGATCAAGAGCAAAGATAAATGCAAACCATATACGAGGAAGCAGAAATATTTCCTCCGTGGGAAGTAAAGTGAGAAAAGTGAAGGAACCAACTGAATTCCATAGATGTCCACATGAATACACAGGTAACGACCTCATCTGAGAAAGAACAAAGCATGATCAAAGTTACCTTGTCAACCACTATGAGCAACTTCATGGTAGAAGGACGTAGCAATTCACTCCCAAAGCAATCCTGAGACAAACAGCCATGGGAAACCCTATAAATAGCAGATTGTCACTGACATAGTGTCAGATATGGCACAGTGTCAGGGCGTGATTGTGTTGTACATAGGGTCACTATGAGTCGGATCTGACTGGACAACACTGAGCAACAATACTGGATAGACTGGTAGGCCTATGCTTTGTGGTTTGAAAATTTTGGAGAATTATCGAAACAGATATATTGTTAAGGTAACATACTATAAATATTATGTAATTATTAAGGTCCTAGCTGATGTTAGGTAGTACAAACATGTAGTTTAATATATCAATTAATTACTAAATTACAACAAGGCTCACAACAGTACAATTTATTTGGGTTTATTTTCCTAGTAACCGATACCAATGTTATTTGAGGTTTGCCAAGCCACATGAATTTGTTTTGATAATAATTGTAGGGCTTATTTTAAAATATAATTTGTTTTATTGGACATAAATTAAATATTTAAATGTTGACAAATGAAATTAAAAATAATACCACAGAGTTCTGGTAAAATTACTCACACTTCTCCCATCTGTTATGCAAAAAATGTCAGGCTTAAAAAACTTTTAGTATGTATAAACACTTGACTTCCGCACTTTCCTATATACTGTGATTTACTAAATTGTTACTTAAAATGAACAGAAAGAATAAAATGAAAATGGACCCAGCTGGAATCTACAGGTTTTATTAGCCTGGTGAGGCATTATACAGAAATGTCAAACTGACCACCTACTGAAAACTGCTAGAACCCTCACTTCTCTCTAAATGTCACCAGCTTGCTCAAAATAAACACTTTGGGTTGATGTGCTGTCAGCCTTATAAGATGGTCTTTTAAAGTTATCTATATTTCATTCATTCTTTTTTCCTCCAAACTTGACATATCACTGCATTTTCATTTTACTTTTTTTCCCAGCAGAGTATCATAAAGCTTTTGATTTCCCTCTCCCATATGAACTTCTTGGTGGTCTAGCGTCTACACACCATACAGTACTTCAAGACCTGCTGCAACACAATATGAAAAGGACATGAGATTTGAAGTGGGAGTTTTAGTTCAGAATCTGCCCTTTGCTTATGATGTGGCATTTGAGCAAGGCTCAGTCTATTTGAACTAGTTTCCTTCTCTGGAAAACATAATGATTATAAGAGTCCCTTCCTTGAACTTCAGAATTCTGTGATCCAACCATAGACTAAGACACACACAGAACCATGATCAATTAAACAAGCAAATTATGAAGAGTGTGATATTCTTTTTGACCCGAAAGGGAAACTCAAACTTCTATATCAATGATTTGCTCAAATACCTTCAGATTTGCCGTTTGGAGTTCAGATTTTCATGTGAGATATCAGCCCCTATTATTGTTAATATCAGAAAGAAAACATTTAGTCAGTGTGTATATATGTTCATGTGTATAAGTGTATATAGTTGATGTATATTCATTCCTAGAAAAATTATTTATATTTTAGAATTTTAATACATTTTAGAAATATGTATTCTTGAAACCACTTTAACATCCACTGAAATCATTATAGCATATTAGTTGGCAATGTTAAGATTTGCTTACTTGTTGAAGTACCATATTCTTGAATCTGATACTCACTGTTTCAATAGTTTTAGAGAGCTACAAAATCAGATCCAACCATGAATCCAATCCACATGCAATTCTAATCCAAGTCTGACTTTGTAGCCCTGTAAAACTGTTAAAAAAGTATGAATTAGAGTTGAGAATACACAGCATATCCAACCATGTGATTGCTATGAAAAAAGTCACATAAAAATATTAGATATGTTGTTTGTATAAAAAATATGGTTTAAATCACAAGAATAAAACTAATGCCAAGAACTTCCTAAATATTTTAAATTATTTTGAAGAACATGCATGCCTGTTAGAAAATTATGATAAACATGAATTTACATTTACTGTTTGTTTGTTAATCTCTGAAATAAAACTATTTTGCTAGTATCCAGAGGAAGCATATACAGAATCTTTTCCCAAAACAATTAAATGCAATGAATTTGGCATTTACTTCCTATATAAAGAACCATTTCCAGCGAGGCATGGTGGAGCGCACCTGTAATCCCAGTGGTTCGGGAGGTGGAGACAGGAGGATTGCAAGTTTGAGGCCAGAGGCAGTCTGAATAATTTAGCAAGACCCTGTCTCAAAAAAGTAAAAAAATGGGCTGGAGGCAGCAGCTCAGTGGTCCAGCACTTGCAAAAGTATGCAAGCGTGAGGCCCTGGGTTCAACTCCCAGTACCACACAAAAAAAAAAGAACCATTTCCATATATACGTGTGTGTGTGTGTGTGTGTGTGTGTGTGTGTGTGTATTCACAGATAAATGATACCACCAAAACATCTTTAAATTCAAGTAATTTCTTAATATGTCATCAACATTTAATGTTTTCATATGGCAATGATGCACCCCAGAGAAAATAGAGTTACTACAAAGATTTTCTTAAAATGTCCTGCTTTTGAGCCTATAAATGCATAAAAGCTATATTCATTCATCTAAAGCCAAAAAGGAAACTATGAAAACCACTAAGATAAAACTATACTGAAGAAATCAAATCAGCTCCAAGAATCACTTTGCATTGCTAAGATATTGTCTAAATCACTGTCTCAAAAATATAGAAACATTAATTATAAGTGACTTCAGTTATATATTAAGGTTTTGGGTGATCCTATATAAAGACAACTCTGTTACACTGCATATGAATTCTTTAAAACTTCATCACTTATATATCACTTAATTACTTTTATTTCAAATGCCTGATATCCTAGACAGGTTCAGACCTTTAAACAACAATTTTCATGACCAGGCGCAATAGCTCATGCCTATAATCCAAGCAATTTGGGACACTGAGGCAGGAGGATCTCAAGTTTGAAGCCAGAGACACCTGCATAACTTGGTGAGACATTGTCTCAAGATAAAAAATAAAGAATAGTCTGATGGTGTTGCCCAGTGGTAGAGCACTTGTAAAATATGTGCGAGTGCCTAGGTTCTAACCCCAAGTACTGCAAAAGATAAAAAATAAACACCAATTTCCATCATTCCAGCTAACGTATTATAATGATTAAATCCCTCTACAGAACTGTCCAACCCATTGAGACCTCTAATTAATAATTCTACTTTTTTGATGGCCATTAATCTTTCTGTGGTTTCATTTTCTTTTTATCCAGATTTTTATCTATTTTTAAAATAATCTTGAACTGCCTTGTACTTGCTCCCCCCTTACATATACTAACGTGAAAATAACAACTGCTCAACCTTTTTTTTAATTGGAAATTTTTAATGTATACCTTAATGTGATCATTCTGACATGCTTTTCATTGTATCATTTCCATATATGCATTTTGATTACATTATTCATATAGGTTCCCCCTTACCCTCCCGTATGCTTCCCCCCCACACCCTCCCCATCTAAGTCTTCTCTGTCTTTTACTCGGTAATATTTTTCTATATGTCCTTGAGTTCCAGTTCTGTTTAAGATAGAAACTTTTCCTGTAGTGATTTTTGTTTTTATCTTGTTAGAACAATTGCATGCATTTTCTAGAGCATTTATATTGACACCATTCTTATTTTTTTTTCCGTTTTATTTTGATCCGACCTTTGAATAGGATTTTTCCTTCTTATAATTTTGATTCAGCTCCCACATATGAGTGAGAACATGTGGTGTTTCTCTTTCTGAGCTTGGGTTCGTTCACTTAAAATAATTTTCTCCAATTCCATCCATTTTGCTGTGAATGGCCTTATTTCATTTTTCTTGATTGCTGAGTAGTATTCCATTGTGTATATATAACAAAGTTTTTTATCCATTCTTCTGTTGAAGGGCACTTTGGTTGATTCCATATCCTTGCTATTGTGAAAAGTGCTGCATTGAACATGGAGATGCAGGTGTCTCTGTGGTATGATGACCCATCTCCCTTTGGGTAAATTCCCAATAGTGTTATTGCTGGGTCATACAGTAGATCTATTTTTAGTTTTTTAAGATACCTCCATATTGGTTTCCACACAACTGCTCAATCTTGATGATACCTGATTATCTTACCATATCTTGCCCATATCCATGTGACTCAATGTAACTGTAATGGCAAACACAACTGTGTTGATTAGGGTTTCTTTGTATTTTTGACCACTTACATCAACTGGGATCTCATCAGTGCTCTTTAATTTTAAGGCACATCCCCAGTGAATTTACTCTCCCTATCTCAACAATCAAATCCTCAAACTTCCACCATGTACCTCTCCTACTTATTCTTAATCTAAGCAATCAAAATAGAACTCTTTCTCCTTCTTGTCTCATCTGCCATCATAGTTACATCTATATCTATGTACACTGTCTTATCTTCCTACTAAAATGCATGAAAAGTTCCTATATCTGCCTAAAGACAATGTGTCCATTTACATTCATTTCATTTACCTCTCTATGTCAAGGACTTTGTTTCTTCAGTAATTCCTCTGTTTCAAACATAGTTTACTTGTCTCTTATGGAAATATTTGATTTCTCTTTGCATACATTCTATAACAACTCACTAAAAGCAGGAGAGGTAGGAATTCTTTATTGTTCCTGTCTAGTTACTGATTTCTCTGTTTGCATTTGGCAAAATCCCTCAAAGGGTTTATTTGTGTTTATTGTCTCCATTTCATCTCTTAGAGCTTTGATCTCAACCATTCCACTAAAATTGCTTTATTCAAGGAAAACAACAAACTCCATGCTGGAAAATTATGGTTTTTTTAAATCTATATTTAGTCCTGATGTTACTCTGCTTCTCAGCAACATTTGACATAGACATTTCTTTCTTCTTGAAACATTCTTTTCAATTCCAAAACACTACACAGCCCAGTTTTTATTTTATGTGTATTTTTTCTCTCAGACTTATATGCTGTGTTTTCTTCCTTGTTATGACTATTAAGTTCTGGAATGAGCCAAGGCTCAATCTTTTTCTCTGTTCTTTGTCTATGCACTGCCACTTCATAGGTGATGCCATTCAGTCTTAGCACTTTGGAAAATATGAGTATAATTTAATAACTCCCAAATGTGTATCTCCATCAAAGAACTTGCTTATTATCACTTATTCATCTGACTGCCAAGATTTCATTTTCTCATTTGTATCTTTAACAGATACCTCACAATTAATGTTTGTAAAATAGAGATTAGATTACTTCTGTCTCCTAAAACACTATTGTGCATCCAAATAATTTCTAAAGGTGAAATTCTTCTAATCCTGCAGCCATATCACTCTGGCATCAGATCTCAGAAGCTAATCAGGATCGGTCTTGGTTAGTACTTGAATAGGAGACCACCTGGGAACACCAGGTGTTGGAGGCTTGGGAGAAGGACCCAGCAACCCACACCCAAAAATCAGTCCGCCATTGAAAAACCTACAAATAGCAGAGAAGCACTGACAATAGTGTTTCACTAAATTAAGATTTAGCATAGTCTATTCTAACTCTGAGTTAGAATTAAAACAAAATAGTTTTGCACTATTTCCAAAATTAAAAATATGAGTTTTCAAAATAAATTTCTATCACTACCCTTAAAGTTTAACAACTTCTTTTGGATTGATTTGAAACATTTACTTGGATCAAGGTAATAAGTAACAATAAATATGCTCAATATTTTTCTTTGCTAGGTGAGTATTTTCTTGCAAATAGTTTTTAAAATCTTAATTTATCATAGTCTAATGTATGTGCTGCTTTCTAAAGCTTATCTCCTAATTTAAAATTTGTTTGCATGCTTCTACATTGTAAGATCAAAACATTAACATAAGTAGTAAGAATGAAAGAATAAGACTAAAACTAGCCAAAAATTTTATACTAAAGTTCACTAACTTGGTAGTGCTAAATTATTGTGTGAAAATACAGGCCATTTTGTACTTTAACTGGATTAAGAAAATAAAAAGTAAACAGCAGAGATGAATCAATGACTATTAACTGCACTATTGAAGCAAGTAATTAAGGATACTCTGTCAAGGACTAATTTCCAGAATTTATAAGGAACTGAAGAACAAAATACCCAAGAAAACAAATAACCCAATACACAAATGGGCAAAGCAACAGAGCAGACAGTTCTTAAATGAAGAGACCCATAAAGCCATGAAACACATGAAAAAATGCTCAATAACCCTAGCCATTAGGGAAATGCAAATCAAAACAACTCTGAGATTCCACCTTACACCAGTAAGAATGGCCAAGATCAATAAAACAAATAACAACAAATGCTGGCAAGGTTGCAGAGAAAAGGGAACCCTCTTACACTGCTGGTGGAGATGTAAATTAGTCCAACCACTTTGGAAATCAATATGGAGGTATCTTAAAAACTAAAAATAGATCTACCATATGACCAAGCTATAACACTTTTAGAAATATACCCAAAGGGAGATGAGTCATCATACCACAGAGACACCTGCATCTCCATGTTCAATGCAGCACGGATAGCAAGGATATAGAATCAACCAAAGTGTGCATCAACAGAAGAATGGATTAAAAAACCATGGTACATATACACAAGGGAATGTTACTCAGCAATCAAGAAAATGAAATAATGTCATTTACAGCAAAATGGATGGAATTGGAGAAAATTATTTTAAGTGAATGAAC
>VMDO01021777.1:0-34722 GCA_007922755.1 Pedetes capensis | reverse complement strand
CTCTTTTTTTTTTTTTTTTTTTTTTTTTACTTTTTTGAGACAGGGTCTTGCTAAGTTACGCAGACTGCCTCTGGTCTTGAACTTGTGATCCTCCTGCCTCTGCCTCCCCAGCCGCTGGGATTCCAAGCGTGCGCCACTGTGCCTGGCTACGGCAAAGTCTCTGTATGTGCTCTCTGGGTGGCTCTCTTCCTCTGAGACTGCAGTTCCTGGACCTGTCCAGGATCAGACATGTGGGGGCCACTGGCCTTGACATTCAGGGTTCCCCCCAGCGAGGAATCGAGGCGAGATGGTGGGCCGGATGAGGATGATGCGGGAGACACTCAGCGGCTGTCCAGGGGGACGGTCTGTGGCTGGGGTTTAGAAGGCACAGGCAGAGCTGTGGCCAGATGTTTTCCAGAGCCAGCCGGGGCCCATCCAGGGGGTTACCGGTTGTTAGCTGTGCAAGTTGATGGTGACAGATGGAGGTTAGGATGGCTGGGTGGGGGCCGGGAGCGTAGCTCTGTGGTGGAGTGTGCAGTCAGCATGCGAGAGGCCCTGAGTTCAATCTCTAGCAAAACCCACACACACATGCACTCGAAGACAAGAAAGGAGAAGAGGAAAGGTGAGGCGGCCTGGGGGGTGTTGAGGGTAGGACGGCAGTCACAGCTGCGGGGCCTCTGGAGGGCTGGGCTTGGGGAGCAGAGAGGAACTCGCACCTGGAGCTCCTACATGGGCCTAGGATCAGAGCAGAAGCCAGCATGCTGCTGCCGCTTCTGGGCAGGACTGTCTCAGCCATTCTCTGCTCTACTTTTTTTTTTTTTTTTTGCGGTGCTGGGGGTTGAACCCAGGGCCTTGCGCTTGCATGCTCTGCAAGTACTGGACCACTGAGCTGCACCCCCCAGCCCATTTTTTTACTTTTTGAGACAGGGTCTCACTAAATTACACAGACTGCCTCTGGTCTCGAACCTGCGATCCTCCTGCCTCTGCCTCCCGAGCCGCTGGGATGACAGGCGTGCACCACTGCGCTCGGCTTCTCTGCTCTACTTTTAAGTTCTAAGAAGGGGTCCTTGATGTCCACCCCAAGGCTAGGGGTGGCTTCAGTCCTCCAAGGCTGTCCTGTGGGGAAGAAGCACCCCGATGTACCCTTGGGAAGGCAGGAAGGACCCCGGGAGCCACTGACAGCCCATGCTCCTCTTCCTCTGTCCCCCTGGCTTCCTGAAGGTCCTCAAGTGCTGGGGCAGGGGGAGGGAGGCGGCCAGTACCAGGCTCCCGCCCTGAGCTCTTCGCCTCTGCTCTTGCAGGTGCTGGGAGCCCTGTTCCTGGCCATCGGCCTTTGGGCCTGGGGTGAGAAGGTAAGGCAGTGGGGTGGGGCCTGGGGCTGCCCTCGGGGCAAAGTGGTGGGGAAGTCGGCCTCTCACGCGTGCCTCTGCTCCCCCGGAACAGGGCGTTCTCTCCAACATCTCGGCGCTGACAGATCTGGGAGGCCTGGACCCCGTGTGGCTGTTTGTGGTGGTCGGGGGTGTCATGTCAGTTCTGGGCTTTGCTGGCTGCATTGGGGCCCTCCGGGAGAACACCTTCCTGCTCAAGTTTGTGAGTGACCCTTCCCCCTCCGAGGTCCACTGGGGACCCCAGCCTCTTCCTATCTACTTCTTGCAATGTGGTCAATGCTTAGTAATGAGTAGCTTTATTATTGTGCAATCAGCATTATCAGATTCATGCGATCTATATTTATGACGCGCCTGTAGCCGTAGGTGGGCTGGGATTTAGCTCAGTTGGTAGAGTGCTGCGCTGCAGTCTCTGAGGTCCCAAGTTCAATTTGGTCTCCCATTTTTTGGGAGAAGGACCTGGCAATCCACTCCCAAGGCAATCCCGAAACAGTCAGCCATTGCAAACCCTATGAGGGTTGCTGTGAGTCAAATACCAACTTGACGGCACCTAACAACAACAACTGCAGCCGTAGCCCTGTGGCATCTGATCCCATCAGATCTCAAAAGCTAAGCAGGGCTGGGCTTGGTTAGTACTTGGATGGGAGACCTCCTGGGAACACCTTATACTGTAGGCTTGGGAGATGGACCTGGCAACCCACTCCCAAAAAATCAATCTGCCATTGAAAACCCTATGAACAGCAGAAAAGCACTGACAATAGTGTTTCGCTTGTTGTACATAGGGTTGCTATGAGTTGGATACCCACTTGACAGTACCTAACAACAACATATTTATTACAGTCCTTTCTGTCCTAAGTGGCCTAAAGATAGGAGGGTATTTATGGGCTTATGTAAAAAAAGAAGGAAAGAAAAAAAAGAAAGAAAGAAAGCAGTCTGGTGTGTGCTAGCCACAGATATATTTGGATCCAGGGGCTGTCGGTGTCACTTGGCCAGGTCTGTTTCTCCCTGCTGTTTCCCCCTGCCGTGCTCCCCCTGCATTGACTCCATTCTGCCCAGGTGGAAGTATGCGCAGGAAGAAGGGCTGCCTCACCCCACCGTCCCAGGAGCTCCTGGCTGGAGGCTCTGGCACTTGTTTCCCAACTCTTCTCCCAGCATGCTTTAATTACATCTCCTTGGCCCGGATTGGCTGTTTCTGGGCCAATCCCTGTGATCTGGGAGGAGATAGAGCTGGGCCCAGCCCAGTCTCCTATGTAGGAATGAGGAGATAGGCAGAGGAGGCGCCCCTGGAATCCAGGACTGCATGTTTGCACGCAGGGTGGCTTCTCAAGAGAAAAGGTGTGGTATCCAGACAAGGGAGGGATAGGTTAGAACAGTGCTGCCTCTCAGCATCATGAAGCAGTATTAAAGGGGCAGGGCACGAGCGCTATGGTAGGTCACTTGTCTAGCATGCACAGGGCCCTGGGTTCCATCCTCCACGCTGTGGGGGAGGAGGAGTGGGGCAACAGCACTAAAATAATCGAGTGGGAGCTGGGTGCGGTAGTGCACTCCTATAATCCCAGAGGCTTGGGAGGCGGAGGCAGGAGGATCGCAAGTTTGAGACCAGAGGCAGTCTGTGTAATTTAGCGAGACCCTGTCTCAAAAAGTAAAAATATAGGCTGAGGGTGCAGCTCAGTGGTCCTGCACTTGCAGAGCATGCAAGCGCGAGGTCCTGGGTTCAACCCCTAGTACCACAAAAAAAAAAAAAAAAATTAATTGAGTGGGCATCCTTGGGACTTGGTGGAAGTATGGGTGGGGCTCTTCCCCAGAACCCCAAGTCTCCAGTACCCACCATCTCTGCCCCAACCCAGTTCTCCGTGTTCCTTGGCCTCATCTTCTTCCTGGAGCTGGCAACAGGGATCCTGGCCTTCGTCTTCAAGGACTGGATTCGAGACCAGCTCAACCTCTTCATCAACAACAACGTCAAGGCCTACAGGGACGACATCGACCTCCAGAACCTCATTGACTTTGCTCAGGAATACGTGAGTGCAGATGGGCCGCACGCGGAAATGGCTGGCAGGCACAGTAGAGAGGGAGCAAGGTCCCAGCGTGCTAGGGCCCCGCCCCCCGGGCCTGGAGGCCCCAGGGAAGAGACCCAGGAGAAGCCAGCTCCCAATGATCCCTGTGGGTCCTCATATGCCTCACCTTGTGGGGACACAGGCCTGGGAGACAGAAGCCAGAGGCTCTGGCAGCTCCTAGGCCAAGGCTTATGACACACCTAAATGGAGGGCGGGGCTGGGCTTTAGCTCAGTTGGTAGAGCGCCGCTCTGCAGTCTCTGAGGTCCCGAGTTCGATTCCCAGCACCGCAAAAATGGGAGAAGGACGTGGCAATCCAGTCCCAAGGCAATCCTGAAACAGCCAGCCATTGAAAACCCCATGAGGGTCGCTATGAGTCGGACAGGACTCAACGGCACCTAACAACAACAACAACAAAATGGAGGACATTTGACTTAAATACAGATTTCTCCTTTAACTAAACCCGGTGCCCAGAGTATTGGCTGGGCTGATGTTGCCGCTGCCCCCTTTACTGGAACAAGGGCTCTTTGTATTTTATTATATCTGCCAACCCTCTTCTGGCTTTTATTTTTTTATTTTTTATTCCTTTGTTTTGTTTTGAGACAGAGTCTCATTTTGTAGCCAAGGCTGGCGTGGAACTCACCGTGACCCTCCTGCCTCAGCCTCCTGCATGCTGGCATTACAAGCATGGGCCGCCACGCCTGGTTTCCTCTTCCTTCATTGATATCATGCCATTTGTGGCTTAACAATGGAGACATGTTCTGAGAAGTGCATGGCAAGATGATTTTTTCACTGAGCAAGCATCACAGAGTGTGCGGCCACTGACCTGGGTGGTGTCTGTTGATTCCTTGCTGTAACCAAGAGAAGCGGCAAACACAGGAAGGATGAGGCTGTTGCCCGCGTCACACAGCACACTGTTTCCAGTACACTTTATTTATTTATTTATTTATTTATTTATTTATTTATTTTTATTTATTTTTATTATTTTTTTATTATTTATTATTTTATTTATTTATTTATTATTTATTTTGTTTATTTATATACATACATGTTGTTGTTGTTGTTAGGTGCCGTCGAGTCGGTATCCGACTCATAGCGACCCTCTGTACAACAGGGGAAACACTATTATCAGTGCTTCTCTGCCGTTCATAGGGTTTTCAATGGCAGATTGATTTTTGGGAGGGGGTTGCCAGGTCCTTCTCCCAAGCCTACAGCTTCTGGTGTTCCCAGGCGGTCTCCCATCCAGGCACTAACCAGGCCCGACCCTGCTTAGCTTCCGAGATCTGACGGGATCGGATGCCACAGGGCTACAGCTGCAGGCTACATACATACATACATACACACATATATACACATATACATATATATGTGTGTGTTGTTGTTGTTGTTGTTAGGGGCCGTCGAGTCGGTATCCGACTCATAGCGACCCTCATAGGGTTTTTAATAGCTGACCATTTCGGGATTGCCTTGGGAGTGGATTGCCAGGTCCTTCTCCCATTTTTGCGGTGCTGGGAATTGAACTTGGGACCTCAGAGACTGCAGCGCAGTGCTCTACCAACTGAGCTAAATCCCAGACCCCATATGTGTGTATATATATATTATATTATATTATATTTAATTACACTATATTATATTAATCATATTATATTATATTAATTATATCATATTATATTATTTATATTATATATTATATATTATATTTAATATTATATATGACAATGTTATATGTTATATGCTATATATAATATACAATATATGATATTAATTATATGATATTAATTATATGATATTTAATTTATATATATATATATATATATATATATATATATTTTTTTTTTTTTTTTTTTTTTTTTTTTTTTTTTTTTTTTTTTTTTTTTGCGGTACTGGAGGTTGAACCCAGGGCCTCATGCTTGCATGCTCTGCAAGTGCTGGACCACTGAGCTGCACCCCCAGCCCATTTTTTTTTTTTACTCTTTGAGACAGGGTCTCGCTAAGTTACGCAGATTGCCTCTGGTCTTGAACTTGCGATCCTCCTGCCTCCGCCTCCTGAGCCGCTGAGATTACAGGCGTGCACCACTGTGCCCGGCTAGAAGGTCTTTGTAAAATCTCTGGGGCACATGTGGGGAGAGCTGGTGCAGACGTAGGGTTCTGTGCTGCCACTGCCCACCAGGGCTTGGCTTGCTCCTGCCTGGAGGTTCAGAGGAGTCACGATCCTGCAAACCGTGCCTTCCCCTCCCTCCATTTTTCCAGCCGTGCAGTCTAGCGGGGCAAGCTGAGGCCCCCCTTCCCTGCACCCCACTGTCTCCACCAACGTAACTCTTGGCTCTGTGATCCGCTGGGCCAGGCCCGGCCTGTCTGCTGGGGGGTGGAGGGTGCCCTCCGCCTGGCTCTCAGCCTCTCCAGCCAGCCTTCTCCTTGCAGCCTGGCTGGTCCCCAGGCAGGCTGATGCTCTGGGCCAGGCCTGACTGCCAGCTGTGGGCCTGGCTCATCTCCAGCTCTCCCCTGTCCCCTAGTGGTCTTGCTGTGGAGCCCGAGGGCCCAACGACTGGAACCTCAATATCTACTTCAACTGCACTGACTTGAACCCAAGCCGGGAGCGCTGCGGGGTGCCCTTCTCCTGCTGTGTCCGGGACCCTGCGGTGAGTGAGGCCGGGTGAGAAAGGGTGGGGTCCTTGCAGGGTGCAGACCCTACTTGGGCAAAACCCACCATGGGGAACCAAGCATGATGTCCCATGCTTGTAATCCCGGCACTCAGGAGGCGGAGGCAGGAGGATTCAGAGTTTGAGGCCAACCTGGGGTACAGAGTGAGACCCAGTCTTAAAAAACTGAAAAAGCCCAAACCAAAACAGAAGCAGAACCTGCCCCCCTGCCCGCCCCCCAGGCACCACTTGGCTCTGCCCGGCCCTGAGGCGTGAGTGGTGGGGAAGGTCGTTTTGCTTCTCAGGGAGTTTGTGTCTGGGCGGTAGAGGCCTGCTGCAGCTGGGCTGCTTTCCCTCTTCAGCAAGGATTGTCTCTCATGTTGTTGTTGTTAGGTGCCGTCGAGTCATGTCCGACTTGTAGCGACCCTCATAGGGTTTTCAATGGCTGATTGTTTAAGGATTGGCTCGGGAGTGGGTTGCCACGTCCTTCTCTTGTTTTTTTGTGGTGCTGGGAATCGAACTCAGGACCTCAGAGACTGCAGAGCAGTGCTCTACCAACTGAGCTAAATCCCAGACCCGTCTCTCATTATAGCAAGTGAAAATGGCAGGCCCCAGGGCACAGGAACTGGCCTGAGGCCCCCTGCACCAGCTAAGCACGGCTTTAACAACGTCTGCCCCGCAGGCTCGAAGACTGGCTGAAGGCTGGTGTCTCAGTCACCTGTATGTGTGACAGGGGTCTCCTGAGCCACAGCCAGCCACTATCCCACCAGGCTACCGTATGGCAGGGGACAGGAGGTTCTTACTCCTCTATGACTTCCTTCAGGGAAGAGAGTTCTCAGAGTGACACCCCTCCAGTGGTAGTTCATCTGGGACCCCAAGGGCCAGGTGTCTCTGCATTCTTTTTTTTTTTTTTTTTTTTTTTTGGTACTGGGGGTTGAACCCAGGGCCCTGCACTTGCAAGCTTTGCAAGTGCTGGACCACTGAGCAGCACCCCCAGCCCATTTTTTTTTTTTTTACTTTTTTTGAGACAGGGTCTCACTAAGTTACGCAGACTGCCTCTGGTCTTGAACTTGCGATTCTCCTGCCTCTGCCTCCCTAGCTGCTGGGATTACAGGCATGTGCCTCTGTGCCCGGCTTGTCTCTGCATTCTTATAAATCTCAAGGAGGCAGGACTCCTAAACAGGAGACGGGTCCACGCTGGCGTTTGCAGCTATGTGCCCTGGTGTCTGGCAGAGAGGCGAGGGGCCTCCCTGCCGCAAAGGGGTGGGCGTGGCAGACCGGGGCCTGCTGTCTGCTTCCCTGTGAAGAAGGAACCGTTGCAGTGCCCAGGGTTTATAGGCCCTGTGGAACGGCCCCTTCCCACGTTGCTAATGGCCTGTTTCCCTCAGGAAGATGTCCTCAACACTCAGTGTGGCTACGATGTCCGGCTCAAACTGGTGAGTGGGGTGGAGACACTGGGATGCGATGGGGGCCTCCCACAAGCTCTTCTGGAAGGCCTCAGGGATTCTGTGGGGAGGGGGCTGAGGCCAGACATCCAGGGCTTGGTACTGGGTGCATGGGCACGGGTTGCTCATTCTACATCTTCCTGGAGTACCTGCTGTATGGTTGGCATTTCTCTGGACCTTGGAGATTCATTGCTAATGAGACAGTCTCTGCTCTCGGATTGGAGGGGGAAAGACAGTAAGCTCATAGGTACATAAATATGGACAGTCGTGATGATTTCAGCTGAGAACTTTAAAGGTGAGAGAAAAGGGGCTGGGTGCTCAGGGAAGACCTCTCTGCAGAGGAGGCTTCCATGCTGAGATCTCATGAGAAGGATCCAGCTGTGCAAAGGCCCTGTGGTGAACTCCAGGGAACAGTGCTGCAGGGGAAGTGCCCTAGAGCGGGGACGAGTTTGGCCAGCTGAAGGAGGGAGGCAAGGGAGTCTGAGGTGAGGCCCACAGTGGCCCACAGTGGCAGGCCTGTGCTTGTGTGCCCTCAGGAGCTAGAGCAGCAGGGCTCCATCCACACCAAGGGCTGCGTGGGTCAGTTTGAGAAGTGGCTGCAGGACAACCTGATCGTCGTGGCCGGGGTCTTTGTGGGCATCGCCCTCCTCCAGGTACAGCCCTGGCCCTGGCCGACCCTCCTCTTGCCCGAGGCCTGCCTTCTGTCCCTCACCTGCCCTCTGTCTTACAGATCTTCGGCATCTGTCTGGCCCAGAACCTCGTGAGTGACATCAAGGCGGTGAAGGCCAACTGGTGAGGCTTCCGTGCGCCATGGCCACATCCATGGCTTGCCCAGGCCTCTGGTGGGGGCCCCGGGACCCTCCACGGTGCTCATGATGGGCAAGGCCGCTGGAGGTCTCTGCTTGGACCTGAGCCCCGAAGGGGTTCATGAGCATGGGTGCACCGTCTCCCCAGGGGACGCTGCAGAGGCTCTGCCCGGGCCGCTTGTCCTGGGGCTCTGCATAGAGGGCGGGCAGACGCTCATTTGCACGCACACAGGGCGCCACCATCTTGGCTGCCACAGGGGTGGTGGGCTCTCCAGTGGACTAGGGAGGCGCTGTGGTGGGGAGGTCCGCCTGTGATCCCCCAGCCCACGCTGGGACCCGCACCTCTGGGCAGGGCCGTGCGGGTGGCCTCTGGGGCGCCTGTTCCCCAGCCCCTGCCTCAGGCAGCTTCAGGTCTCTCTCTTCCACTAGCTGTGACCCCGAGGCTTCCCAGAGCCCACCTCGGCCTTAGTGTTCCGGACTCTGACGTGGGTCCAAGAACCTTCTCTCTCTTGCTTGCCTCTCAGGATCAAACATGATGATGGCTACAAACTCCTCAAATAAACAAACCTTTGAAAACCACTGGCTTACGCCCACCATCTTGAAGGTTCTGTCAGCTGTGGGGCCTCCACAGAGCTCTGCAGTGCGGGCCCCTGGCCTGGACCCAACCTCCCGACAAAGTTTCTTAGGCCTGGGTAGTTTATACATTTGAGATGACCTTTAAAAACTGGTATATTTCACTTAGAAATTCAGAACCCCTACTTCTGAAGAATGACCGTCAGGCCACACCAGCTCTTCAGTGGCAATGTCACCGGGGACATCAGCTTCCTTAGTTACGGAGGCCCCGGCTGGCCTGTTCTCACCCAAGTGCCCTGCCTGACCCCGTGCGCTGGGAGTTGGCCATCCCCACCCCTGTGGATTATTCCCTGCAAATACAAGGCTGCGGTGGCCAAGCCTCAAGCAAGGAACAAGGATGTGAAGAACGGGGGCTTGGACCCCACCCTGAAGGGGCTCCAGCCCTACTGGGGACTGCGGTGGGTGCCAGAATTTCCAGGGGAGTGGCTGAGTGGTGGGATGGGGGTCAGGAAGGTTTAGAAAAGGAAGAAGCTGGAAACCCAAGGCTTGGCACCCGTGGAGTGAGTCCCTTTTAGCGGCGATGAATGGCTGGTTCCAAACCCTTGCCTTGGCCTGCAGAGCTGCCTCGCGGCCACCAGAGGGCGCACCAGCACAGCATTCCCTGGGTCTGGCTGCTTTCCTCCCGCCTCTACCCACTACAGCCCAGTGCCTCCTGCTTACTGCGCTTCAGGGTTTGCGGACGTTGTAAACTAAGGGAGAAAACCAGCTCAGGCTTGGGCAGCCTGGCTGCTTCCCTCAGCTCTGCCTGCTATTAGCTACATGAAGCGCTGTGTGTGCAGTGACCCCGTCCCAGGCTGGGAGGGCGAGGGGTGGGCTTGTGCAAAGGGTTCAAGGCTCTGGAAATTGCATGAATGAACGAATGAAGTAGGCCAGTAGGCCTTGGAGCAGTGAGATGAGCTTCACTTGGACTTGACCACTATCCGTGGAGACCAGACGGAGCAAGATACGGTGTTGTGATGAGAAAAACATTTGCACAGTCCGGTTGATAATGGCAGCTTGCCTTGGAGGGGCAGTAAGATGCAGTGGGGACTATGTCAAAACAGCTCCTGGTCCAAAGGTGGCAACAGCTATTTAATGTGGCAATGCAGGTCTGATGTCAGAAATCTGGAGAAGCCAGAAATCTAGATTTTTCTAGTGAGATATCCTGATTTTTAAGTTGTTGGTAACTAACTCAAATGTTAAATCTGCTGAACAAAAAAATGTAGGGCCCAGCTTTGGCCCCTGTGCTACTATAGCTCCCTCTGAGACAGTCACCCACCTGGGCCCTGGCTGCTCAGCCAGTTAGGGACGCTGGGAGCTGCTGCGAGGGGCAGGGTGTGGGGCATACAGCCAGCATCATGGCTCCCTGGCCTAGGCCACACAGTGTCCCGAGGTCCTGGCAGGCACTGCCCCCTGGTGGTCTGTACGCGCTACAATAAATGCAGTTCAAAATGTGCGGCTGTCTTCTTGCATTGTTTCATTTCAGATACCTTCACCTTCATTTTCTCCCTTAAACTTCCCAACACTTGTGAGGGGCAGCTTCTTTTTCTTTTCTTTTCTTTTCTTTCCTTTCTTTCTTTCTTTCTTTCTTTCTTTCTTTCTTTCTTTTTTTTTTTTTTTTTTTGCGGTACTGGGGGTTGAACCCAGGGCCTCGCGCCTGCATGCTCTGCAAGTGCTGGACCACTGAGCTGCACCTCAGCTCATTTTTTTTTTTTTTTACTTTTTTGAGACAGGGTCTCGCTAAGTTACGCAGACAGGCAGTTTCTTTTTCTGATAAGAAAAGGGGACGCCGGTGAGGATGTTGCCCAGAGCACACGGCTGGAGCACAAGTCCCGCCCCTCACGCCGGGGTTTTGCGCCACAGCCTTCCTGCCTTCTTGGCACATCCGAGTGCAACGTGTGTACTTTGTTTTGTTTTGCAGTACTGGCTTTTGAACCCAGGGCCTCCCACATGCTACGTAAGTGCTCTACCCCTGAGCTGCACCCCCAGCCCCTTTTTTACTTTTTATTTTGAGTCAGGGTCTCACTAAGTTGCACAAGCTGCCTCTGCCCTCCAATTTGCAATCCTGCCTCCGCCTCCTGAGTCACTGGGATTACAGGCGTGAGTCACGGCGCCTGGGTTGAAAACTGTGCAGTTGAAATACCGACCGGTAAGGAGGGTAAGGTAACCTTTATTCCCCCAGTGAATTGAGATCCTACTTAGGTGCTGGAGACACACAGGAGGGGGTGGGGCACGGTCCCTGCCTTGTGCTGCATTCTCATGGGAGCTGGGGTGGCTGGAGAGGTGGGAATGGGTGAAGTGGGAAGAGGGCATGGACATAGGAAGCGCTGGAACCAGGACATTTAGAAACGGGATTGCTGAGGTGGGGTAGGAATGGTGACCCTGGCTGGGGCCCAGAGTTGTCCAAATCTCAGTTCTGCTGCAGGACAAGGAGTCTTTGTGTGTGTGTGTGTGTGTGTGTGTGTGTGTGTGTGTGTGTGTGGTACTGGGGGTTGAACCCAGGGCCTCGCACTTGCATGCTGCAAGTGCTGGACCACTGAGCTGCACCCCCAACCCATTTTTTACTTTTTGAGACAGGGTCTCGCTAAGTGATGCAGACTGCCTCTGGTCTCAAACTTCAGATCCTCCTGCCTCTGCCTCCCGAGCCGCTGGGATGACAGGTGTGCGCCGCCGCGCCCGGCAAGACAAGCATTCTTTCATCCGCTCTTCCATCCATCCCTCTGTCCACACATGTATCCTTCCGCCTAGCGACTCGCATCTCCCCAGTGCCCTGTCACCTACTCAGGTTGGCTCTGGCCAGCAGCTGGGGTTATGCAGGCAGCGCAGCCTCTCCTCTGCGCTCCCTGACCGCAGTTTATTGGCAGAGGCAGGAATGAGCTGCTAGCTGCGCGATGAGGCCGTGCTAAGCAGAACTGTGTCAGTTTTGTGCGGCTGTGACGAGCTACCCGAGAAAATGAAAGGAGGAAAGGCTCGCGTTGGCCCACGGTTTCACTCCATGGTTGCCTCGCCCCTTCCTGTGGGCCCGTGGTGAGGCCGAACATGGCAGGGGTGGCTTGGGCAGCTGAGCTGCCCCCTCTTGGCAGCTGGAAAGCAAAAAGAGAGGGAGGAAGGGCCTGGGAATAAGGTATAGCGCCCAAGGGCACAGCCCCAGGGACCCAGTCCCTTTAGCTGGGTCCCACCTCCGGAGCTGCCACCACCTCTCCAAAGCCCATCAAGCTGTGAACACAGAGCGGGTTAAACCCACTGATGGGGGCGGAGCCTCGTGATCAAGTCACCTCTTCAACACAAGCATTGGGGACCATTCCGATCCCAACCGTAACAACAGCCAGGTGCAGTGGGGGGCGGGTGAGAGAGAAACTTAGCACCCCCACAGCAGGACACAGCGCAGTTCTCTGCGCCAGGGTCCCCAGAGGCAGACGCAGCCTCTCTGGATGTGCAGAAAACACAAGGAGACACGGAAAGCTGCGCCTGTTCATTTCTTTAGGTGGGTCCCTGATAGGTGGGCCACAGGAACAAGGCCACCCACCTGTCCTCTGCCAGAATGGTGTGCGCAGTGGTAGTAACAGGGTGGTAGGTCGTGTCTGTCAGCCTGGGGGTCCCAGAGCCCTGGACCTGCCTAACCCTAAGGAGAGGCAGGCAGCCGTCATATGGCTGGGAGGACACGCTGTGACACGGACTGCCCCAGAGAGCGCTAGAGTGAGGAAGCAGAAGGGAGGGAAATCAGCCACTCGGAGAAGCTCCTGAGTCCTGGGTGAGGAGGTCCCATGTGCTGAAGGAAGAGGTCCCCAGAAGCTAAGGTGGCACGAGCCTTGGAGGCAGCCACTCCAGCTGGCCACCAGAGGGCGCCAAAGCATAGCCCACGCGGTTCAGCTGCTCCATAGTGGTCAGGGAGAGGCGGATTGCGTGGGGGGTCCGTGAGGGGTGATGCCTACTGGCGGGCAAAGCGTGCCACTGGGGACCCACCCTATCGGTGGGATACCCAGGCTTTGCCACCCTCTACACTGTCTTCTCCAGGGACTTGGAGCGCACAACACTGCTGGCCCCATGGATGCCTCTCCAGGGCTCAAGGAGACCTGAACACGTGGTGGCGTGCGCCACATGGAGCGGGTGATGGGAGTGTATGTCGGCTTCTTTAGGCGGCCGGAGCAGCACACTCCGCCGCATACACCTCCACCTATTCAGACAGGTTTGCTAAGCACCTATTATGTGCCTAGCACTGTTGTGAGCACTTCAGACCCTAAAGGAACAAAACAAAGACCCTCCAACCCCCGCACTCCCACAGAGCTGCCCTGACCAGAGGTCAGCCAACTTTGTCTGCAAGGGGCCGAATAGCGAGTGCTTAAGCTCCTGAGCCACGTCACCACTCAGCTTTGCCTTCATGGCAGAAAGCAGCTCGAGGAAAGATGTACACAGCAGGCATGGCTCTGTTCCTAAGACATTTAATCTATGGATGTGGGAACTTGAATTTCATATGCTTTTCAGGTGTCATAAACTATCATCCTTCTTTTGAATTTCTGCCACTGAAACATAGAGAACTGTCTTTGACTCTGGAGCAAGATTCAAGCAGGCTGTGAAGGCGCGCACGGTGGTGCGTGCCTGTAATCCCAGCGACGTGGGAGGCAGAGGCAGGAGGATTGCACGTTTGAGGCCAGGGGTAGCCCTGTGTAACTTAGTAAGACGCTGACTTGAGATTCAAAAAAAATAAAAAATGGGCTGGGGTGCAGTTCAGTGGTGGAGCACTTGTAAAATAAGCCTGACCCCTGGGTTCAACCCCCAAGAACCACACAAAAAATAAATAAATAAAACAGGCTATGAGCTGGATTTGCCTGCCGGCCTGGAGCTTGCTGACCCTGGTCTCAGAAGGAAGGAGATGAAGCCCAGTCAACTGTGGGAGGGGGCTGCGTCCTGTGGAAACGTTAGGGCAAGGGGCAGCTGGGGTGTGGGCAGCCATTGGAATTACATGGGGTGCTTGGGGCTGAGCATGTAGCTCAGTGGCAGAGCGCTTGCCTAGCATGCATGGGGCCCAAGGTTCAACCCCCAGCACCAATTTAAAAAGGAAAAAGAGAGAAATGGGGTGGTAAGCCGGGTGCATGACTAATTGCAAGGTCTTGGGAGGCTGAGGCAAGAGTATCATCTGTTCGAAGCCAGTGAACTTCGTGGGACCCTCTCTCAAAGTAAAAAATTTTAAAAAGGGGCTGCGAGTGTGGCTCAGCCGTTGACCACTTGCCTGGCATGTGTGAGGGCCTGGGTTCAAGCACCCCAGTACTGAAAACAATAAAAAGGGTGGTTGCAGTGGGGGATTGTTGAGAAAGCAACGTGGAGCAAAGATCATTAATTTTAGTTTTAATATATTTTTGCTACCACAGGTGAAGAGCTTGGGAGTTAGCTCAGTTGGTAGAGCGCTGCACTGCAGTCTCTGAGGTCCCAAGTTCGATTCCCAGCACCACAAAAATGGGAGAAGGGCCTGGCAATCCACTCCTAAGGCAATCCAGAAACAGTCAGCCATTGAAAACCCTATGAGGGTCGCTATGAGTCGGATACTGACTCGACAGCACCTAACAACAACAACAACCACAGGTGAAATAGGAATCCCTCCATTTAAAAAAAAAATGGATGAAAGTCTTCTTACAATGCCCCCTTTCCCCTCCACATCCCCTCTTGTGGGCTGCATGTTTGGCCCTCTGTATCCAGGCTCACTGGTTCTAGAATCTCTCTGGATATCAACATCAGTGGATGCTCAGGCCCCATAGAAAAGGGCAGAGTATCTGCATGTAGCCTACACATGTCTCTCTGCAGGTTGTGTTTCTGCCCCCATGATGTGTTTGCAAGACCAAGCTGCGCCAGTGTAGGCAGAGATGCTTGGTGTCTCATGGCCGCAAGGGCTTTTATTTCACAGCAGAAATAAGCTTTGTTTGGCCTCTTCACCTGATGGGAGAATTGGGCTGTTAGCGCTGTCGGGCTCTTTCCAGGGAGGGCTCTTGGGCAAGGCACGGTCAGGCCCTCTCTCCTGGGGGTCTGGCTGGAGTAGCTGTGACTTAGCTGGGCGGGAGGGTGAGGGACACCGTGGAGAGGGGAGCCTCAAGTCAGTGCTGAAGGCAGAGGCGGCCTCCGCAGGTCTCGGCTTGGCCCTGGGGGTCTCATTTCTGCTTCTCAACTTGATGTCGGTTGAGCAGGCATCCCTGCCACAGATCTGGGCCCATCGGACAAGTGCAAGCCACACAATTAACCCTGGGCTGTTGCCATGGCAATGTCTCCCTGGCTGGCTCTGTAGTGATGTGAAGAGCTGGGGACATGAGCGCCCTGTGTATAGAGGGGCCTCGGCTGAGGCCCAAGCGCCCAGCCCTTGGCTAGAGGCTGCCTTAGGTGCCCAGAGGCCTGGCTGCACCTGCATGCCTGGGTCCTGCTTCTAGGGAGGGTCTTTTTGAGACTTAGCTGTGTAGGTTGGCTCCCTCCATCCCCGGAGCTGCTTTGCTCCAGGCCAGCCCTTCCCAGTCTGCTCCGGCGTGCTCCCCACCACCTGTGGGAATGACTCTGGAATCTTCCCACACTCACCCCTGCTTGTGGGAATGACTCTGGAATCTTCCCACGCTCACCCCCACTTGTGGGAATGACTCTGGAATCTTCCCCAGAGAGGGAGGGATCCCCTGCAGGTTTCCACAGGGAATTCCAGCCAGCTCACTCTCCAGCCAACATTGGCCAAGAACTTCCGCGTGCCAGGTCATGCTGGGCCCCCCGAAGTCAGCAGTGACTCCAACACTGTCCCTGCCCTCAAGGTCCTCACCATCCCGTGGGAGACATGGACAGGCACATCACCAGTCTGCGAAAGTGATTTATTTGTTTAAATAGATGGTGTACAGGCCAGCGGTTAACAACTGCAAACTGCATGGAAAGATCCGTGCAAATTCCCCTCTCGCTCTGTCTCCTGGTCTCCTCCCAGTCCCTAGAGGCAGCCCTGTCACCAGTGTTGTCTGTGCCATCTTGGGATGGCCTGTGCATTCAAAAACAGATCTCCTGAAGAAGCCAAGAAAGCCCGAACCAAATCTACACTCCTCTGTCTGCGTTTTTCACTGGCCAGCATTTCTGGGAGATAATAGCACATCAGTATGTATAGCTCCACCCAATTCTTTTCAGCAGCAGCAATCTGATAATGACAGCAAGAACGTACACTTACCACATGCTGCCTGCTCCTCGTAGTCCTTTATTTATGTGAACTGACCTACTCTTTGTCACAACTCAAGGAGACAAGCTCTCTGCTCGTCCCACTCTACAGGAAAGGAAGTCCTGTTGTGCGGATGTGGCGTGATTGCCTATTGGGTCCCTCTGGGTGGGGTGATTTCAGGCACTGATCATCCTTGTTCCTGTATCTTTGGACACTTGTATCTCTGTGGGATAAATGCTTGGAAGCAAATTGCCGGGTGAAAGGGCACGTGCATTTTTTAATTTACATCGCTATTGCCGGATTGACCTCTGAAGAGGTCATACTCATTTGCAGTCCCACAGATAACGCAAGGGAGCACCTTCCCCTCCCGCTGGTGGCCTTTACCCATCCTTTCCATCTTCGCCGTTCTGATAGGAGAAAACGATCCCTCTGTGGTTTTTGTTCTTAGGAGAGAGGCTGAGCGTCTTTTTATACAGGTTGGTGGAACCTAGTGCCCTTGGAATTACACTGGGCAAGGTCCAAGGGGCGAGGGAGCCGCAGGCTGCAGTGGCTTTTCTGTGTGTGGTGAGGGAGAAGGTTTAGGGGGGCTGCAGGTCCTTGGTGTGTGGAGGGGAGATACAAGGAGGGCATTGCTGACAGGGCAAAGGGCCTGAGCAAAGGCTCAGAAGGATGGGTGTAAAGGGACCCCGGGCTGGATTCCTCTTTTCAATCGTGACACCCCACTCAGGGTCCTTGATGCCCTAGCTGGGCCACGTCCTTTGTGCTGTTGCATAGCTTGAGATAAAACAAAGTTCCAGGGAGAGGGGCGTCCCCCACCCACAGGGGGTGTCTGGCTGAGGGAGCTTGCCTCCAGCTTCCAGTTGGGCAGCCCCCACGGACCCGCTTCGCCCCTTGCCGTCGGTGCCCCTCCCACCCGCCCCCGCCTCCAGCGGCGCAGCGTACATCCTCATTAGCACGGTTCAGTGGCCAGCGCTAGTAATTGATCTCCCTCCGGCCCGGTGTGGACAGCGGCTAATGGGGATGAATGGGGCAGGAGGTGCCGCGGAGGGGGGATCCCTCGGAGGCACCGAGGTGGGCAGGAGATGGAGATGTGCTGAGCAGGTCTGAGAGTCAGATGGGCAGTGCTGCCTCGGCCCCTCCTGTCCGCAGCCACTGGGGCAGGAGGGGCGGTCAGGTGGACCAAGCAGCTCTGCAATTCATCTGCCCGCTGCAGAGGGCGCAGGCCCTGGGGATGGGGGCCGGTCTTAGAAGTAGGACTCAGGTTCCAGGAGGGCATTGGGAAGGCTTGGGCACTGGGGCCCCGAGGTTAGGCAGGCAGTGTCCTTCCCACCCCCAGCTAGGGGGAGGAGAGGGACCCCCTGAAGTTGGGTAGGGTCCATGACAAAATTCCATTGATTGGTCCATCAACAAATGTTTATTAAGTGCTATCCATGAGTCAGGCTGTGGATGAGATGGCCGAGGTAGACACCATCTTCTGTGACTAGGGGAAGATAGTAATAAATGCTCAGAAAAAAATAAACAGTTATGTGATAAGGGGGTGACTGAGTAGAAAAGCTACTTAAGAAGGGGTCTGCAAAGTGTCTCTGATGAGGCCACAAGTGGGCTGGATGGCAAGAAAGGAAAGAACTCCAGGCAAAGGTGACAGTGCAAAGGTCCTGAGGTATGAATGAGCTTAGGACATTTGAGGAAAAGGAAGGGGCCGTTTTGGTTGAAATGTGGCCCATAAAGAAGAGATGAGAGGAGAAATTTGTGGTAACAAGGCAAAGAGATTCATGGTCCAGGTCAAAAGCCCAGTTGCCGGGTATGAGGAGTCACGGTGGACAGGATCCCTTTCCTGAAGTGGTATTGGCTAATCAAAAAGGCGGAGTTAGGTCTCGCCTGGATCAGGTGGGCCTGAGGACCTCAGGGAAGCCAGGCTTGGGAAGAGGGCCGCTACTGCCTGGTCTCTGGGCTTACCAGTAGGGAAGAGGAGGCTCCTAGAGGGGTCTGGGCCAGCCTCAGCCAGGCCCAGAGGAGACCCTGGCCCCTCTGGGAGAAGGCACCCAGTCCCCACTGCATGCACAGCACAGTGAGTGGCCCACACTGTCCAACTTTTGGCCGACCTGTGAGCCAAACTCAGGCAATCCTGCCAGCCACTGGGAAATCTATTAATGTGCCTTAAAATGGCACGGGAAAGCTTAGTAATGAAGCAAATGGAGTCAGCCTGGCAGACAAGTAGGTGCATTCTAGAAGTCTTTCCGAGTGTTAGACATAAAACCCACGTGTTTTTTATGGGCAATTTAAGCAATTTTCAAGGGTAATCTTGACTGCTCTCCTGCTTTTTGTCATGTGTACTGACTTTGTTGTTAAAACTGAAGTTAGATGTGGTGTTATGGTTCCTAGGGGGCTGCAGTGTGCCCAAGACCCGCCACAGCGGGCATTCAAAACCAGGGGATGTGATCCCAGCCGCTCGGGAGGCGGAGGCAGGAGGATCGCAAGTTCGAGACCAGAGGCAGTCTGCGTAACTTAGCGAGACCCTGTCTCAAAAAATAAAAATGGGCTGAGGGTGCAGCTCAGTGGCCCAGCACTTGCAGAGCACGCAAGCGCGAGGCCCTGGGCTCAACCCCCAGTTCTGCAAAACAACAACAAAAACAAACAAAACAAAACAAAACAAAACAGGGTAGTGCCTCACATCAGAGGACCAGAGCAGACTGGCCCTCTCCTTTAATGCCATGTTCTTACCCCTAAATCCTTGCTTAGATTGTCCCCTCAATGCACAATGCCATCCCTCACCAATACCTGGTCAGTTTCTTTGTTTTATTTATTTTTTGAGACAGTCTCACAATGCAGTCTAGGCTGGCTTTGAACTTGTGATCTTCCTGCCTCCACCTTCCCAGTGCTGAGATTACAGGTGTGCGCCGCCATGCCTGGCTCCAATCTCTTTGTCTTCCTTTTTTCTTTTCTCTTTATTTCTTTCTCTTCAATACTAGGAGGCTGAACCCAGGGTTTCATGCATACTTTGCAAGTGTTCTGCCACTGGACTGCACTCCCAGGTCCCCCTCTTTTTTAAAAAATTGAGACAGGTCTTACTACGTTATGCAGGCTGCCTCTGGCCTCGAACCTGTGATCCTCCTGCCTCAGCCTCCTAAATCGCTGGGGTTAGAAGTGTGAGCCACCACGTGGGGTGCCTGACTTTTCTTTGTATTCCTTTTATTTTTATTTTGTTTTATTATTCTAGAGGTCCAGCAGGCTAAACCCAGGACCTTGCACATACTTTGCAAGTGCTCTACCACTGAGCTATACTCCCAGCCCAATTTTTATTTTTTATTTTGAGATGGGGTCTCACATAGTTATGCAGGCTGCCTACCATGCCTAGCTTCTTTTCTTTGCATTCTTGAAGGTAATACGGAAATGTTCCTTCCTTTGCCTGGCTGTCCTTGGCCCTCCCTGTTCCCTCTTGAAACTTCTGCATGCTCTCTACTAGAGAAAAATATAGCAGCCCGCTGTGTTGATGGATTCCACATCTGCAGGTCCAATCAATCACAAATCAAAAATACTTTTTAAAAATGTGTCTGTACTGTACATGTATAGACTTTTTCCTATCATTATCTTCTAAATAAAATAATAGAACAACTATTTAGATAGCATTTATTCGGTACTATAAGTAATTTGGAGATGATTTAAAGTACAGAGGAAGATATGTGTAGGTTCTATGCAAATATTATAGGTGTTTTATACAAGGGATTTGAGCATCTGTGGATTTTAGTATCCACAGGGGTCCTGGAACCAACCCCCTGCAGATACTTGTTGTTGTTGTTGTTAGGTGCCGTCAAGTCGGTATCGGACTCAAAGCGACCCTCATAGGGTTTTCAATGGCGACTGTATCGGGATTCCCTTGGGAGAGGATTGCCAGGCCCTTCTCCCATTTTTGGGGTGCTGGGAATTGAACTCGGGACCTCAGAGGCTGCAGCGTAGCGCTCTACCGACTGAGCTAAATCCCAGCCCTGCAGATACTTAAGGACCACTATATAGCTTTTAGATTATAGATCACAATACAATATGATCTAGAAAAAGCTTTTTCTAAATTTCATCAAGTTACTATTTTCAAAATTATAATTTAGCAACTAGAAATGAAAGTGAATTTCTTTAACCTGATAAAAGGCATCTACTAGACACATAGAATAAATTTTATTCTTAATATTGAAACATTAATAGCAAGAATAAGACAAGGATGCTGACTCTCAGAACTACATTCAGCATTGTATTGGAATTCAAGCCAATGCAATAACACAAGAAAAGAAGTTTAAAGATTAGAAGAAGGAGAGAGAGCAGGAACCATCTCTTTCCTCTTATTTCCAAGTAAGAGGTTACTTAATAAATATTTATTAAATTGAATAAAAATTCAGTGTTTCCATAAACAAGATTCCTAAAGAGGTTAAGCGGGGCTCTCTAACAGCAAGAGTCTGAGAGAAGTCATTGGTCTTCAAAAGATTCTGACAACAAACAAAAGGCTCTATTTATCATGTACTTGCAAAAAAGAGAGACACATGATATTTTCCTAAGACCAGAATGGAACAAAAGAGCTCTTGAGCTATCAGGAAAAGACTGAGTTTTCAAAATAATTGATATTATGTGAAGAATAGGGGTAAGATGTTTAGGTTAGTAGAATCTCTGGCAAGAGGAAGAGATGGCTGTCGGATCTGGGATTGGGAGCTGGGAACTGGGGGAAAAACCCCAGGAAGTGTCTTCTAGCCAAAGAAGCTGCAGGAATCAGAGGCTTGGACCCCAGGAAACATTTTACTCTCTCTCCTGGAATATGTGGAGTCAGAATTCCCTGATGTTTCTATGAGGTTCTAGAATGTTGAGTTTAATACTACCTCCCACCCATTCTCTGCCAGGTTTGGGTTCTTGATGTATCTATAACATGCTTGGGAAAAGTAACCATTGCTCACAAATCACTGGGTGTCAGACCTCCATGTCTGCCTGGTCCCTACCCTCTCCCAATCTTCTGTGGAGGGCATCTGGATACCCTTTTGGTTAGATCCTCCCCCTACTTCCTGCTCCATGTTCTTTAAGAGAAGTGGGCACAGGGCATGTTTCACCGCCCCATGTTTCACCCCTCAGCCATGGAGAGGTGGCAAAGTACGCTGCTCTGGAGTCCTTGCCTGGACACAGAGGCTCCCACCCCTTGAGGGTCCAGAGCTGCTAGTGACCACCTTCCTGCCTATGGTCCCCGAGTGAGGCTGACAGAGGAACATGGAGCCAGGACAGGGTGGCCAACCCTACTGACCGTGCTTGAGCCCCTAGGTGGTGCCATGTCTATGGCAGGACTATTTTGTTCTGTTTTCTTTTTGTCTAAGATGATGGAGTTTGTTTTCTGTCATCTGCAATCAAAAAAGTCTGATTGACATGGCAGCAAAAAGAGGGAGAAGTTGAAGAGCTGGGTCAGACATGCCCTCTTGTGAGGACTGTGGTGGTGGTGTTGATGGTGGGGTGAGTCGGATGCAAATGGAGTTTCCAAATGGATCCCTGTCTCTCCCTCTGCCCTCGAGATTCCCAGAGGAAAGGAGACGCGATCAGGCATCCTACTAAGTATCAGTTTTTATAAAGGCAACTTATGGTAAGGGAGGTATAATTTACAAACCATAAAACGTACCCATTTTACGCACACATTTCAATGAGTTTTTACAGATTTATTTCTCTGTGTAACTACCACCACAATCAAGAGAGAGAAGATTCCACCACCCAAAGGGTGCCCAGTGCTTCTCCCACAACAATCTCTGCTCCTCCCCACCTGCCAGAAACCATTGAGCTGCTTTCTGTCACCGTGGGTTGGATTTTTTTCTCTTGAGTTTTATATACAGTTGGCCTCCATAGCCAGAGGTTCCATATCTTCAGATTCAGCCAACTGCTGATAGAAAATATTTGAGAAACATTGTGCCTGTACTGAACATGTACGGGCTTTTAAAGAATCTCAGTATTATTCCCTGCCTGTAGCCATAGCCCTGTGGCTTCTGATCCCCTCAGATCTCAGAAGCTAAGCAGGGTCTGGCCTGGTTAGTACTTGGATGGGAGACCACCTGGGAACACCAGGTGCTGTAGGCTTGGGACCCAGCAACCCACTCCCCACAAAATCAATCCACCATTGAAAACCCTGTGAACAGCAGAGAAGCACTGACAATAGTGTTTCCCCTGTTGTATGTAGGGTCCTGCGAGTCGGATACTGATTCAACAGCACCTAACAACAACATTATTCCCTAAACAATACAGCGTAACAACTACTTGCATAACATTTAGCTTGTATTTGGTATTATAAGCCATCTAAAGCTGACTTAAAGTGTACGGAGGATGTGTTCAGGTCCTTTGCCAACACTATGCCATTTTATGTAAGGGACTTAAACATCCTCAGATTTTGGTACGAGGTTGGGGGCGTTCTGGAACCAGTCCCCTTCGGAGGTGGAGAAACAACTGTGCGGTTGGTCCTCAGAATTCTCGGATTCATATTTGCGAATTTGCCTACTAGCAAAAACTTATTTGTAATGCCCAAATCAACGCTCAAAGTGCTGTTGTGGACATTTTCTGGGCGGTGAAAAATGTAATTCCTTCGACATGCGTGCTTTCAGCTGAGAGTGAACAAAGCAGCACTCCGGCTCCTTGTTTCAGCTCTCAAACGAAACAAGTGACTTTGCCCACAATCTATTTAGTGACACATTTTCTGAAGCTTTGTCCTTTTTGTGGGCAATTTCGCTGTTTAAAACAGCCCCAAGCATAGGGCTGAAGTGCTGGTAGGTGTTCCTAAATGGCAAGAAGGTTGCTTTGTGCCTTGCAGAGAAAATATCTGCATCAGTCAAGCTTCATTCAGGCATGAGTTACAGTGCTGTGGGCCATGAGTTCGATGCTAATAAATCAACAATATATATTCAAGAAAGTGTCTTTAGACAGAAACACACAACGCCACAAAGTTATGTATTGGTCAATTGACAAAAATATGGTGCCCAGAGGCTCATGGGAACCTAATCCTGAATTTCCCTTGGAGCGATGGTCTAGTGGCAGCGAATTGAGTGTTCCCTTGGGGACGTCATAAGACAGTGCAAATAATGGGATTCGATCGTATGTGGAATCATACTGATACAGCCTTTTGAGTCTGGCTTCTGTCACTTAGCATAATGCTTTTGATTGGCCCGTATGCTGGTCCAGTTTGTTCCTTTTATGGGCCAGTGGGATTCCATTGTGTGGACATGACATTGTGTCTGTTCATTCACCAGTTGATGGAGCATTTGGGTCGTTGGCGTGATTATGAGAAGCTGCTGTGAACTTTTATGTACAAATCTTCGTGTGGACATATGTTTTCACACTTAAACTGAGCATTGTCATATGGGTAAATAAATTTAGTATTTGCTTAATCCTTATAGTAACGCAGTGAAGTAGCCTTGTAACATACGGAAGGAGATGAAGCTCAGAGCTGTAGTGGCCTGTGGGATGTCGCATAGCACACCTCAGCTGTCACTGGTGCATGCTGCTGCTTCTCTGGCGGAGCCCAAATGTCCCTAGGCAGAGTGGGCTCTGCAGTAGGGCAGGAAGGATCTCATCTCTGTCACTGTGTCTCCACCGGTGCTATGGTTCAAATGTGTCCTTCAAAAGTCCATGAGTTGGAAACTTGGTCCCCCACGCAATGGTGTTGAGAGAGAGGACGTTTGTCGGGTGATGGGTCATGAGAGATCTACTCTTGTGAATGGATTCATTCACTCAGGGATTAATTGGTTTTATTGGGAGTGGCCCCCCTTCTTTTTGTGGTACTGGGGGTTGAACCCAGGGCCTCGCAATTGCATGCTCTGCAAGTGCTGGACCACTGAGCTGCACCCCCAGCCCATTATTTTACTTTTTGAGACAGGGTCTCACCAAATTACACAGACTGCCTCTGGTCTTGAACTTGTGATCCTCCGGCCTCCGCCTCCCAAGCTGCTGGGATTACAGGCGTGCGCCACCGCGCCCAGCTCCCTTTTTTTTTTTTTTTAACGTGGCTGGCTCTGGCTTGCCATGTGATGCCCTCTGCCATGTTACAATGAGCCAGAAGCCCTCAGCAGATGCCAAGCAGGTGCTGGCACCACACTGTGGGACTTTGCAGGCTCCAGAATTGTGAGCGAAACACACCTCTACTCATTGTTACTATGAGGGGTGCTATGAGTCAGATCTGACTCAATTGTGCCTAATAACAACAACAAAACAAAACAAAACAAAACAACTCTTTGTTGATGACCCAGTCTGTGGTGTTCAGTTCCAGCCACAAAAAAATGGGCTGGTGGGCCTCGCGCTCCCCAGCTATAAAGGATGTCATTTCCCTCCCCTCCAGACCCCTCTGCAACCCACATCTGTGGTTCTCCTCCTGATGGGAGCCTGAGCAATAGGGGAAGCTGCACCCTGAGCCCCAAAGCAGCCCTCTGGAGGCTGAGCTCGAATCAGGAGTGAGGGTCTAGGTAGCCTAGCTTGTTGACCTCTAGGGGTTCAGTTGTCCCAAATCCGCCCCCCTGCATGAGGTAATAATACTGGTGTTGCTTTGGGGGCTCCCCCTCTTCAATCATGTGCACTGTAGTGGGGACTGCCCCTCGGGGACTTTGACGCCCCACCAGAGGATCCCATGCTTGGGACTTGGCCAGCTGGCCCATCTCCACTATAGGGCCTCAAGACCTGAGCAGAGGCCTGATCCAAAGACTGAGAAAAGACTGGTGCAGGCTGCAAGTAGCCCTTGCTCCTCAGCCTTCCCAGGCCTGGATTTCCAGCCTCCTGTCAATTCCGTGTGCTGCCTGGCAAGCTCCCTGTGTGTCTGGGACTTTCTGTTGCTTGCACCACAAATGCCCTGCGCATCCTGGTTGGTGGCTCCCCTTCACCCCTATGGACCCCAGGCCTCAGTACCAGTTTGTCTCTTGGGAGACTTTCCCTCCGGACTCTGCTTTCCTGCCTGCTTCTTGGCTCCAAGAAACCCCAGGAGAGAGACAGTGTGGTCCCCAGGAGCAATCAGTGCAGAGGGAACAGTCCCAGGTTTGGGGAGTGGAGATGGGGATTTGGGTCCTGACTTGTCACTAGCCCTGTGGGGCTCACTACCTTCATCTCTAAAACCGGTACCATCACTCCTGTTTCAGTCATTGTCACTGACTGTGACCAGGCGCTGTCCTTGGTGCTAGGGAGACAGCGGGAGAAAAGGGGCTCAGATCTAATGGAGGGGAGGCAGGTCATGAGTTGTTGCAGTTTGTCAGATGACAGAGGAAGTCTCAATCTGCTGGGGACAGCTTGGGACACTGTCCATACCTTGGTCAGTTCTTGTGCCAGAAACTGATTTTGGCCCCTTGAGGAAAGTTCATTGGAAGGAAAGGGCTGAAGTCAAGGCTTCACAGGGCAACTGCATCTACTCCTTGACTTACCCTGGGGTTACTGCCTGGTGGACCTGGTGTAAGTTGAAAACACTGAGTTGAAAACGCCTTTACTACCCTGAGTCCATGAAATATCGTGGCTTAGCCTTGTTGTTGTTGTTGTTAGGTGCCGTCAAGTCGGTATCTGACTCATAGTGACCCTCATAAGGTTTTCAATGGCTGACTATTTCGGGATTGTCTGGGGAGTGGATTGCCAGGTCCTACTCCCATTTTTGCAGTGCTGAGAATTGAACTCAAGATCTCAGAGACTGCAGTGCAGCACTCTACCAACTAGGCTTGTTGTTGTTGTTAGGTGCCATCAAGTCGGTATCCGACTCATAGCGACCCTCATAGGGTTTTCAATGGCTAACTATTTCGGAATCGCCTTGGGAGTGGATTGCCAGGCCTTTCTCCCATTTTTGCGGTGCTGGGAATTGAACTCAGGTCCTAAGAGACTGCAGCGCAGCGCTCTACCAATTGAGCTAAATCCCAGCCCCTAAATAGGCTTAGCCTAGTGTAACTTAAACACTCTCCAAAATGTGCATTAGCCGACAGTTGGGCAAATCATGAACCCAAAGTCTCGTTTATAACAAAGTGCTGATGATCGCACGGAATTTGCGGAATACCATCCTGAAAGTGAAAAACTAGAACGGGTGTGAGTTGCTTTCACACCACTGGAAAGCTGACAAATTGCAAGTCAAACCATTGAAATTTCGGCTCACTCGCCGTGAGAAGTTAATGGACAGTCTCTTCAGGGTGTTGCCGTCAGCATGAGAAATTCTGCTGAAGGCTAGGAATCCCCTCCCTGGCCTCCGCACCCACCAGGGTGGAGGGTGGGACCCCAGAGTCAACAGCCTGCGAGGGTGATCTGTGGTGAGGAAGGTGCTATTTCCTGACAAGTGGGGGAAGTGCAGGGAAGATGAAAGCCACAGGTGTCCCCTTGCTGGGGAGGGGGCAGGGGCATCAGGCAAGCTTACTGGAGGGCCTCAGGCTCACAGAACCTTCAACTCTAAGAAGCAGCAACAGTGTTGTTGTTGTTAGGTGCCGTCGAGTCGGTATCCAACTCATAGCGACCCTCATAGGGTTTTCAATGGCTGACTGTTTTGGGATTGCCTTGGGAGTGGATTGCCAGGTCCTTCTCCCATCTTTGTGGTGCTGGGAATTGAACTCGGGACCTTAGAAACTGCAGTGCAGCGGTCTACCAACTGAGCTAAATCCCAGCCCAGCAACAGTGTAAGGCATGGGTATTGCGAGGCTCAGCAGGCCGTTGGTCTCACTCACAGCCAGACCCTACAGGTGGCCGGCTGCCCTCTAGAAGAGTTGTCCACTTGTTCCTCCTCTGACCTGGCATCTGAACACGGAAGGGAAATGGGCACAAAGTGAATGAAACTCAGCACTCTGCTTAGCCGGACTGCCTGGCACCTTGTCTGCCTAGGATGCAGAGTTGAGCAGCCCAGAGAGAAGAAGACACAGGCTACCCTGCATCGGGTCGGGTCCCGGAGGCGGAGAGCAAGGGCTATGGGAATTCCCAGGAGGGCTGATCTGCCTAGACAGGGGGCAGGCAGGGCTTTTCTGAGGAGGTCCTGGCTAGGAAGCCTGAGCCGGGTAGTGACAGGCTGTGGCAGGGAGAAGGGCATCCCCTGGGCTTCCTGGTTTTTGATTCCGCCCCGTGGACTTTGGAGGGAGCTGGAGGCTGGACAGACGAGTGCACAACTGTCCAGTGCTGAGCTGAGGGTGTGCGTGTCAGAGAGTGCAAGAAGGGGGAGGCGCCTGCAAGGGAGGTAGAGGCTAGGAGAAGGAGTGGGATGGAGAGGGAATGAGGGCCTCTGCAGAGGACACCCCAAGGTTACCTTGGCCCGTAGCTTCCCGGCTGGAGCCGCTGCCAGCGATGACAACAGCGACCCAGCAGCCTCTCGGAGTTTTATTATCATTCAAATGAGGATGTGGAGAGGTATTTCATTTGATTGGTAGAATAATAGGAGCCATTTATCTACCTTCTCTCAACCTTTCATATCTGTTTCACTATTTTATGGGATCGCATACATCATAGTAAAGGCAAAAATGTATTTTTTTTCCCTTGACTTGGGGCTGGGGGGGGGGGCAGCAGGGATGGAAAGGAGGCTCTGGGAGTGGCTGGCAGGAGCTGAAGGAAATGAAATCGAAAGAGACTATTATTGGTGACAGACAGTTACATCTGAGAGGGAATAGGCAGCTCCCCAGCGCAGGCAAGGATGAGGAGTTTGAAATGGAAGCTCTAACAGCCTCCAGCGCTGGGTCCGTGGAGAGGAAGAGGGCTGAGGGAGGGCCCGGGAGGTGGGCAAACAGAGGAAGGGGGCGGGGCCGGCAGCCAGGAGGGTCCTTGAGAGAGACAGTGGCAAAGGGCATGGGGCTCAGCTGCTGAAATTCTTTGTCTTTCTTCCCTTATGATAAATTACGCGTGTCACGCAAGGATCTGTTCTCCGTCTGAAAAAGTTACACTGTTGCAGGTGAAGCCCACTGTGACATCGGCCCCCATCGCAGCCTCGCTTCCTTTCGCCACGTAACTACAAAGCAGATTCCTTCCCTTCTTGATTTTTACAAACACACGAAAATATTTTGAAAGTGCTAGTACTTTTTCGAGACACTCCCCCCCTTTTCTTAAAAGGTGTGTACGGTGTCATTCAACTTCTTGGCGTTTTGTTTTTTCACTCAGTATCTTTTTGGTCTCTGCATAGATGCGCATGGGGCTGGACGGCTCTGGGAACCGCCACGTGGTACTCTCGTCCCTGGATAGCTCAGGGCCCCTCCCTGATCACTTTGGGTTGCTTCCAACTTTTCCCAGTGACAAATGATGCTGCTGGAACCCTCCTTGTCCTCTTCCCAGGCACTGGAGCAAGGCACTTGAGAGGAGGTGAACAGTGAATTTGCTGGTGGGGTGACTGCGTGTGCACGCGAGCGCGCACGCAGGCGTGCGCACGCGCGCACACTTTCAGCTGGGGATAACAGCGCCCGATTTCTATCCAAAGCGCCTCCCTCTCTGCGGCTCCAGCCACCTGCTTCTCGCAGCCGCTATCTGCTACCTGCTGCCCAGGTGTCTGGAGCAAAAGCGTCCCAAGAAAATTCTTGCCTGGGGTTGCCTTGGGTGGGACATGGAGGGCAGAGAGGTGAGCAGCAAAGACCTGGTGGGGCAGGGGTTGAAGCAGAGCAGAAGTGGGGCGATCTGATCTGTGGAGGGGCCCCTGGAGGTCCAGATGAGTATGGGGATTCCAGCGAGACAGGCGAAGGGCAAACAGGCAGGATCCGGGGCATGGCAATGGGGTTCCAGCCTGCGTGGAGAGTGGGCAGGAATCAGAGGGCGCAGTGGGACTGGCAGGGCCAGGGCACAGGGATAAAGACAAAACCCATGTCAGAGTGTGCCGACACGGGGCAGGGTGTGCAGCCATGTGCAGAGGGGGGTCCTCCAGGGCCCTGGCTCCCTGAGGGCGGCACAGAGACCAGTAGGGTCCACTGAGCACAGGAGGTTTAGGTCCAAGGCCCTCAGGGGCAGGAGCTGAGGCTCCCTGCTCAGGCCCCTGCCCAGGGGCAGCCTATGGTCCCAGCCCTCACGGATGCGTAATGCGGGCACTGGCCTGCTGAGGACTAGGCCTTCTATCCTGAGAGAAAGACTCCCAGGTTCCAGAACTCTCTTGGGAGTCAAGTTGCAAGGATTAGGAGGAGTTGCTGCCGGTGCTGCTTTTTTTCTTCTTCTTTTTAACAGCTTTATTGAAATGTGATTCACATATCATACAATTCATCCACTTCAAGTACACAATTCAAAGGTTTTAGTATATTCACGGATAAGTGCCATTACCATCATAGTCCATGTAGAACATTTACATCACCTTTAAAAGAAACCCGTTAGCCATCCCCCTCTTATTTCCCTGCTGTGGTCTGAATATGGATAATGTCCCCCAAAGGTCCATGTGTCCCTAGGTGGTGCTATTGGGAGTTGCTGTGGATCTTTAGGAGGTGAGGCCTGCTAGGAGGTGCTCAGGCCATTGGGAGGTCCTCTTTGCCTTCTCTCTGCTTCCCAGCTCATGATGTCAGCTGTTTGCTCCACCGTGTGCTTTCTCCATGACTTGCCATCCCTGCCAGATGCCCAAAGCAATGGATCCATCCAAACTTGGATGAGAACCTCCAGAACTGTGAGGTAATAAATATTTTCTCTTTGTAAGTTAATTGCCTCAAGTATTTCATTGTAGTAACTTGAAGGTGACTGATGCACTCCCCAGTCCTAATCTGTTTACTGTTGCTACAGATTTCCTTATTCTGGATGTATTGTTAGGGATGGAATCAAACAATACATGGTGTTTTGCGTCAGGCTTCTTTCACTTGGCATAATGTCCTCCTGTGCCATCCGAGTCGGAGCCTGTGTCAGAACTTCATCCGTTTTAAGGCTGAGCGGCATTCCATTGTATAGATAGATCACCTTTGTTTTACCCATTCCTCAGCTGGTGGACATTTGAGTTTCTACCTTCTTTCTTTTCTCTCTCTTTCTCTCTCTCTCTCTTTCTTTCTTTCTTTCTTTCTTTCTCTTTTATGAATAACGACATATGTTTCCATTTCTTTCAGGTACATATCCAGGAGTAGAACTGCTAGTAGAACTCCTGATAACCCTGAGGAACTGCCACAGTGTTTTCCACAGAGGCTGCACCATTTCACATCCCCCAGCAGTAAATGAGGATTTGGACATCTGCACATTTCTCACCCACACTTGTTATCATTGGACTCTTGGGATGAGGTGCTCTTGCGATCTTCCGCTCGGCCTTGGAATGCTGGGATTATGGGTGTGTGCTGCCATGTCCGGCAGGAGCTGCTTTTGGAGGCAACTTCAGAAGCCATTGGTGGGAGCTCAGTGCACCTCTTGGCTCCAGGGCTCTTGAGGACTATTATCCAGTTAGAGGCTGGCCCCTCTCTTCTCTCCTCTGGGTTGGCTTTATCTCAGTCAGACCCTGGCCACGCAGGTAGCTTTGGGCCATTTCCTGATGGGACCTTGGAACCTGAGCCTCCACCAAAGCTCCAGGGAGGCTCTGAGTGGCCAAGCTGTGCGCTCTCCTCTTTCAGCTGTGAGCATATTTCCTCTTGTGAGTAGACAGTCACAGGGGGGCTTTGGTCACTTGGAACTGAAACCACAAGACTGAGGTCATGGGTGCCCCTCAGAGAACCAGCCTGGGGCTAGGTGTCATTCTTGGCATGACCCCATTATTCATGAGCCCGTGGTCTGGAACCTGCAGCCCTTCCGTGGGTCTGGGAGTTTGTATAGCCCTCCTGTTCCCACTAACTAAACCTAATGCTGCCCCCCGAGGTCCCCTCTCTCCCTGGGGGTCCCTTGCTCACCCTCAGGGTGCCTTCATGGACCTGCCCCAGAGGAGGCTCACCTCTGTAGCCCCCGCCCCTCACGGCAGGCCATCCCTTCAGGTTCTCAGCAGAGTAGCCTCGTCTCCAGTGCTGTGGCTGAGTGGGGCAATACTATGACCTCTTCCCTAACATGGGCAGCTGAAGCCTGCTGTCCCCCTTTGCTCCTGCCCCACGGCAACCAGCCCCAGCACTGAGGGTCCCAGGCTGCACAAATAAGCAAAGAAGCCAAAGAAGTCACATCCAAAGCCAGGTCCTGTCACAGACAGGAGGTTTGGAATGCTGTCTGCCCAGCACATCTTTTAACCTCCACACAGATGGATGAGCTTAAAAATTCTTCTGTCTGGCTGGGAGAGAGAGGATGTCAGGGGTGAAATAAATGAGGGGGAGGGGGCCCTGTCGGAGCTCTCCTGTGGTATGGGTTATGTGTGGGGGGTCCTCTGTTTGCTTCAGGCCAAATCCCCAGGGGGATCTAGGGGAGGATAACCCCCCACCCCAGGTGCAGCCGACCTTGCTTCCTGGGCTGGCTGAGGCCCCCAGGTGCCCTGGGCCCTGTGAGGAAAGGTGACAGAGACGAGAGGCAGCTGAGGGAGTTCCCCACCCCAGAGCCCTAGGGAGAAGAGCCCAGGTCCCAAGGAGGGCCTGGAGGGGCCTCCCAGTTGTCAAGGAGAGGCCACAGCCAAAACTGGCCCGGCCTTACAAACAGCGACCAGATGGGGACTGCCAACGGCTGCCAACGCGGAAGGGAGATGACAGCCAAGAACCAGATGTCCCAGTGTATGTCTTGGGGGAGCCAGTGGGGACGACACGGACCCATGACCCATCTGCCACCTCTCCTGATGTTGTGACACCACCTGTATCCCCTGGAATGGGGGGTAAGGAGGTGGTGGAAGGGGGACCCCGAATCAACAGGGCCTAAACCTTATATAAGCATCGAACTGACGGATATTTATTTTCTGCTGCTGGGCAAAAAGTGGGGTTTTGAAATAGGGAAGAATAGAGACAGTAGGAAAAGAAAGTTGCAGTTGTGGCTCCCATGGGTGAGCACCCTGAATCTTTAGACCACAGTCCGTGGCTCTCCCTTCTCCTGTTCCGCTGCTCTCTGGGCCGTGCCCTTGGATGCTGGATGCACCCTGTGGCTCTCCCTCCTTGTTGTTGTTGTTGTTGTTGTTAGGTGCTGTCGAGTCGTGTCTGACTCATAGCGACCCTCGTAGGGTTTTCAATGGCTGATTGTTTTGGGACCATTCACTTGGGAATGGATTGGGAGTGGATTGCCACGTCCTTCTCCCATTTTTGCGGTGCTGGGAATCGAACTCAGGACCTCAGACACTACAGAGCAGTGCTCTACCCACTGAGCTAAATCCTAGCCCTTAGGACCCATCTATTGCACATCTTGCTGGCAGGTTTAGGGAATTAGACAGGGCCAGGTGTGTGCTGAGCAGAGCTGCCCATCTTCCTCCACCCTGAGAGTCCCCTGTTTGGTGAGTGGCAGGGGCAGGCGACAGCTGGGAGGGAGGCAGGAGGCAGGCAGGGGAACCCAGGGTGGCTTGATGGTCACAGAAGCAGCCTGCAGAAGGCTGGGAACGCCGTCCATCATTGAAGACAGACGAAGGCACAGGGGAGGGAGGCGCTGGGTAAGGTGGAAGCAGACCTGGGAGCAAGAACGAACTCTGAGGGACCAGAGTGACCCCTCTGAGTCATTGTGTCTTCAACCCAAGCAGAGCAGGCGCTGCAGTTTCTTCTGACCCATACTGTTCCCCCTTGTGATTCTCATTTGGGAAAACTTCCTCTTCCAAGCAGTGCCAGCAGGACCAGCCCCACCCTCTGGCTTGAGGCAGAGTGCAATGGTTTGGGTGAATACCCACAAAGGGTCCTAGGGTGGCACTTTCAGGAGTGGGAGAGTCTTTGAGAGGAGGGGACTTCTGGAGGTCCTCAGGTCTTTGGGGGTGTTCCCCCAAAGGGGATTGCAGAACCCTAGCTGCATCTCTCTCTCTCTCTCTCTCTCTCTCTCTCTCTCTCTCTCTCTCTCTGTCCCTCCTTGTGGCTCATGCAGTGAATGGTCTACTCTGCCACATGCTTCTGCCATGACAGGAGAAGGCTGAAGTGATAGGGTTGTCCCATCTTGAACTGGAACCTTCAGAACTGTGGGCTGAATAAACCTTTTGTCTTTATAAATTAAATGACTCGGGTATGTTGTTAGAGTGACACAAAGCTGACAAACACATATGAGTAGGTGAGTTGGTGAGTAGGTAGTCAACAAGACGATATTCTTGCACATTTATTGCAATCATTGGCCAAGAGAGGCTAGCTCTCCACTGGGGTGGCTATGCAGTGAGCATGTGGTCTCTGGGCCCCCTCCTTCCTATTCTCCTTAATCTAAGCCTAGGCTCACCTCAGCCCCTTTGCATCTACAGTTCTCTCTCCTGGAAGCCGTCTCCTCTAACCTTTACCTTCAGTTCCTTCTCTATGTTCGCAACTCAGCCCAGTGGCCTTTCCTCAGCAAGTCCTTCTGGGTATCCAAAGTACCCCAAAGTGCCATCCCAGTATCTTGTACTTGCTTTTTTCTTTTCTTTCTTTTTCCTTTCCTTTCCTTTCCTTCCCTTTCCTCTCTTTTCCATTCCTTTCTTTTTTGTGGTACTCAGGGCCTTGCGCATACTTTGCAAGTGCAAGTGCAACCCCCAGCCCCTTTGTTATTTTTTTACCTTGAGACAGGGTCTCGCTAAGTTACACAGGCTGCTTCTGGCCTCGAACTTGCCATCCTCCTGCCGCTGCCTTGTGAGTCACTGGGATTACAGGCGTGTGCCGCCGGACCTGCCTGTGCTTGCTTTACTTAATAGCATTTGCCACCGTCTGAAATGAACTCCTGCAGTTCCTTTTCCCCTTCTTGAATATCCATCTCCAAAAGCAGTGACCCCGCCTTTATGCTCCCTGCCGTGCCCTCAGCCCTAGGGCAGAGCCCAGCACAGCATAGATACTCAAAGTGCCCACCTGGACACCACCTGCCTACAAAGAACTCAGTGCCAAGCAGGAGGCAGAAGTCTCCAGGGTTGCAAATTCAGGGGTGCTAACCTGGCTCATGGCTGGGATTTAGCTCAGTTGGTAGAGCACTGTGCTGCAGTCTCTGAGGACCAGAGTTCAATTCCCAGTGCTGCAAAAATAGGAGAAGGGCCTGGCAATCCACTCCCAAGGCAATCCTGAAATAGTCACTGAAAACCCTATGAGGGTCGCTATGAGTTGGATACCAACTCGACGACACCTAACAACAACAACAACAACAACAACAACAATCTTGCTCAGGCTGGGATTTAGCTCAGTTGGTAGAGCGCTGTGCTGCAGTCTCTGAGGTCCTGAGTTCAATTCCCAGCACTGCAAAAATGGGAGAAGGACCAACGCAATCCTGAAATAGTCAGCCATTGAAAACCCTATGAGGGTCGCTGTGAGTCAGATACCGACTCGACGGCACCTAACAACAACAACAACAACCTGGCATGTGGAATTTCTAAAACTAATCTTATGCTCTATCTCCAGTCCCCTTCATATTGAATTCAGCACAAACGTGGTCAATTCTGAGTCTCCTCAGTCACTTTCAAGCCCCTCCCTTCTCCTTAGGGCTGCGCTGTATGGGGAGGGGTCCCAAAAGACAGTGGCTGTTAGGGAGGCCAGACTCCCCAGGCCTCTCTGCAGGCAGCCACCAGGCTGCACCTTCCCAGAGCTCTACTGCCTTCCGCTCTGGCTCCCCAGTCCTGCCTGGCCCAGATCCATTCCCTGCACGCTCTCCTTCCTGACCACTGCGGACCCTGTGGCTAAGTCCAAGCTGGGGACTTTCACTTTTTTCTTTTCTTTTCTTTTCTTTTCTTTTCTTTTCTTTCTTTCTCTCTCTCTCTCTCTC
>VMDO01021776.1:0-34755 GCA_007922755.1 Pedetes capensis | reverse complement strand
GGACTGCCAAAAGAACCAACAGATCTGTCCTAGAAGAAGTACAACCAGAGTGCTCCTTGGAAGCAAAAATGGCCAAACTGCGTCTTACATATTTCGGACATGTAGTCAGGAGAGAACAATCCCTGGAGAAGGACATCATGTTTGGAAGAGTGGCAGGTCAACGGAAAAGAGGAAAACCCTCCACCAGATGGATTGACACCGTGTCTGCAACAATGGGCTTAAACATAAATAAGATGGTTTGCCTGGCACAGAATCGGCAAGTGTTTCGATCTGCTGTACATAGGGTCGCTATGAGTCAGACTCGACTCGATGGCACCTAACAACAACAACAACAATGAAGATGAGATATTCAGTTTATCTATCATTTTGAATTTCATTCAGGTCCTCTTGGCACTAACAGTTAATCAACAGCAACAACAATGCTGGCAACAACAAAAATCAATCTTGCTATATATGTAACTAATATCTAGATATGTAACTAATATCTAGATATGTAAGCTAATATCTTCTTTTCTAGTCTAGATAGATTCATCCATTAATAAAATCAAGAGATGGAAAATTTTTAATTAAATACAAGTATGTTTCCATCTTTGCTTAGTTTCTAAAATCCAAACATGTTATTCAAAGAAGACAAATGTAACCTGAATGTGCTCAAACTTCACCAGATTGTGAGTACAAATGAGCCTCTATAGGCAAATTTTTCTTGTTCATTATCTCTTCAACGTATCAAGAATTCTCACACATTTGTCCCCATCCTCACATTTCTGAGCTGTCCCAGAAACATATTCATGAACAAAGTGCAGCACATTGGTGCATTTATGCTGTTCTTTGAGCAGCAAAAGCCTTTTTCTACTCTGCAGAAATGAGGACAGTCATTGTTCAGCCATCCTCATTATTCTCAGGATGGGCTCAGCCTAGTTCACCCTGCTACACATTTTTCTACTAGCACATTTTCTGCTTTTGTACACTTGAGCTAGAGTCTCAACTCTGACATAGTAACAAAGAAAAAGTGTATAGAAGAATATCACTTTTGAAATCAGAACATCAAGGTAAATTTGCCACATTTTCCTTAAAAGATTTTAAGAACAATATTATATCTTTTTAACCCTTGATTTCTTCCTTTTTTAAATGGGACTAATAATAGTTCCAGGAGCTAATGTATATAATAATATATGATAATGTTAAGGACTAATTTGGGGATTCAAAAGAAATTAAATGTAGGTGAGAACTTGGTTTATTATACTTCTAATGTACAATTATTGCATGAGATGGGGTTCTTTTGGTTTTAAGTGATGGAACTCATTTCTCTCTAACAGAAACACAACAAAATGAGCATTGCAAGTCCAAATGTGGCACACCTAAATCTGGTGCTTGATTTTCCTTTATTTCTCAGTGCATCTAAATTTTCCTACTGGCTTGTGTTATTCTATTAACTCAAATGTATATTCTCTTGTGCATCACAAATCTCCCTCCTCACAAAATACAAGTATTGGCTGGTAGGCTCACAGCTTGAGATTTAAAAGGAAGAAAGAGCTGCTAGGGTTTGGATGTGACTTCAGTGTGTCCCTCAAAATTTCATGGGTTGGGAGCTTGGTCTCCAATGTGGTGAAAGGTTATGTTGTAAGAAGTTGAGTCTGTGATAAGTTGTTACACCCACTGGGAGTCCAGTTTTGGATGATACTACAGTAGTTCTTGAAGGACCCCATTTAGTTCCCACAAAAGCAAGTTGTTAATAAGAGAGTGAGCCTGATCATTTGAATCCCTCTCTGGCTCCTTTTCTCATCATGTGATTGCTCTTACATATGCTCCTGTCACTGTGATGCTATCTACCATGTGACACAGCCAAGGAGCATCACCAGAGCTGAACAGATGTCAGTGTCATGATCTTGAAGCTCCAAAATGGTGCTCTAAATGAACTTCTTTTCTTTATAAAGAACCTAGCCTCAGATGTTTTATTATCACAATGAAAAAATGGACTAATTCAGAACCTCTCTCATTTTGTGTCTACATGTTACATTTTAAGAAGTTTTGATCAGCTGTGGTTATGTGTCCAATTCTTTGACTAAGTTCTGCACATAGATGGAGACATGTGGCAATGATTTGGAGAAGGCATCACAAAGCCATTTGTCATGAGGGAAAGGCAGTTCTGCTTTGGAAAGAGTGATATTGGGCAGAGAGAGGGCAGTTGCCTACTATAACCTTTGTGATACAGTATGACCCCGCAGTACTAGAGACGAGAACAGAATTTGATGAAATACTGGCCAGGGCAGTGTGGGTTGGGACAAGGGAGATAGTGTAGATTGGGGTATGCTTCCCAAGGAGCCAATGAGTCAAATGAATCTTGAAAGATGAATACAACTAGCGAAGGATGATGAGAACGACCATTCCTGCACATTTGAAAATGATATACCATCTTGTATTCTTTGCTACATATTTTAGCTTTCTCTCTTTAGTTTGATTATAATTTTATTGATAATGATCACTTTTTATAATTTGTCTAAATTACTGATAATATTTACCCAGTGATAACTATATTATTGCCTGTAGTCATAGCACTTGTGGCATCTGATCCTGTCAGGCTTAGGGGAAGGACCCAGCAACTCCCCCCAAAAACTCAGCCATTGGAAACCCTACGAATAGCAGAGAAGCATGACAACAGTGTTTTGTCTATTGTACACAGGGTCACTATGAGTAAGACACCAACTAGACAGTACCTAGCAACAACAAACTATGTTATCACCTGAAGCTGTGCCTCTGTGGCATCGGATGCTGTCAGATCTGAGATGCTAAGTAGAGTCAGGTCTGGATAGTACTGTAGGCTTAGGAGAAGAACATGGTAGCCTTTCAGGGTATTCCCTGCCTCCCTCTGTTGCTGGTCAGCAGCTCAGGGTCTTCCCCACAGGACTAGGGTGCATGCTGGTGGTAAGGCTAAAAAGGCTTCGGGAAGCCAGCAATCTGGCATCTTGTTCAAGGGTCCCTGTTCAAGCACCAAGTGTGGGGCTACTCTCAAGCAGGTCTGGACCTAGAGCTCCACACACACTCTCTGGAAACCCACAGGATTGGGTAAGTGTGGGGGAGTCAGGAATGATTCAGGGAAATCTTTTGGAAACAGCTCTTGACTTCATTGTTACAGCTCCTAAGTGTTACAGCTCACAAGGGTGCTCTCTGTTTTGGTGAATAGCTCAGCTCGGCCTAGAGAATTATGCTCAAAGCCACTCTGAGAAGCCTCTGAGAGACGACTCAGAGATTTAGGCTCACAGCTACTCTGGCTCTTCGAGTGTTCTCTGTGAAGGCTCTCTTGGCTCTTCTCTCCCCGGTGGCTGCTTCCAGAGACCTCTCCTCTTGATGATGATCTGATGGAATGGATGCACATGCACATGCGAGAGAGATTGTCTGCATACTGTGCTTATAAACCCTTATGGACCAACCTGTGATATTTCTATGACATTTTGGGTTAGCCAATTAGGTGACATCAGTTGATGTGATGTAGCCTGGAATTCAAGTAGGGACAGGCCCTGGCAGTGTTTTCTTTGGGCCATCTTGCCTCACCACATGGGTGAAGCCTTGTGGATCGGTCTCAAGGCTCAAACCAGATGTGTCTACAGCAAGCCGTTAGGGACCATTTTAGCCACTTTGTCTTGGCCTTGTGGGCTTAGGTTCGGTGAGCTGTTAGCTCTCTTGATGGCCCTTGTGTGACTGTGCCTGTCTTAGGTTGTTCCTCTCTTGAGGAATCTTACCCTTCTCTGGCTAACCAGCCATCCTAAGGGGCCAAACAGGGTGATGTGAGGTCAGGTCTCGAGGTGGGCTAGATAAACCTTGAGCTACTCAGACTCAAGAGTTCTTTTCCTTCCTTTCTAGGCTGTATCCCTACAGTAGCCTACTCCCTCCACCCAAGAAAACGAACAATCAGCCATTAACAACCTTATGAATAACAAAGAAGCACTGACAACAGTGCCAGGTATGGCACAGTGTCGAGTAGTGTTTTGTCTGTTGTACACAGTCACTATGAGTGGGACCCGAATCAATGGCACCTAACAACAGTAACTATGTTACTGACTCTTGCTGTCTAATATGTTTTATGTTGGAGATTGTTTGATTTATTTTACTTATTTATATTTATTTATTTACTTTTATTTTTTGAAACAGAGTTTCACTACGTAGCCCTGGCCTCAAATTTTTCAGTCTTGCCTCAGCCCTCTGGATGCTGGGATTACATGTGTTTGGCCCAATATCTGTCACGTTTGTTTATTTTCATCACTGGCCACTTGGAACATTTTTTTCTGCTTAGGAAAATGAGCTAATCAATAGTAATGGAATGGCTTATGAAACAAAATGTCAGTTTTCCTGGAAAGCTTTTCAGATTTCATTTTTTATACCAAAGAATTCTTAATACTACTTTTATAGTGCAATTTGAGCCCATTTGAGAACCTATAGCCAGTCATATATGGCACTTCCAGAGCTGTGACTCTTTTAAGTTACTTTCTCATCTGATAATTAAAATTTGACTTTCACCAACTACTTTTGTCAAACTTTTGTTCAGAAAAACACATTAACTTAGGAAAATAGCATTATATAAAGATGCCATGCCAGTAAAAATACCTCCATGTCCAGAAAATACTTTCGTGGGTGGCTTGATTTGCCTAAAACACCTAATTAAATTTTTTCTTCCATCCCCCAATGACACAGTCACATTTACTGATGGGTTTCTGGTTATACGTGTGTCTCCAAAACTACTGATCTCCAATTCACTTCATGTGCAAGACTTAGATGCAAGAAAAACAGTACTGACATTGAGTGAACGCAGAGTCAATTCCTTCTCTCTGTATTTGTTTCCTTATCCCTATATGGTATGAATGGCCTTAGAGATACCCATACGTAGGCTGACGAGAATATTTATCCTTACTACTTTGGATATTAGGAATATTTATATATTGAAAGCCATCATTTGTTTCAACTCTACATGTGGCTAGGAGAATACAGATATTTTCTCTATGAATGTGAGGTAATTCTCACTTTTGGGGGATTTTTGGACATTAAGGAATGAGCAATAGTGGCATACCATCTTGGAGACTAGCAGCATTTGCACTTTCCAGGTCTGATTTTACCAATTCACTTCTAGTTTCCTGAAGTTTGTTTTATTTACTTGTTTTTCATATAGAGATATATGGACACGTTTCTAAGTCATTGGCTCCAAGAAATAAACATAGGAGAGCTTTCTTTTGAGATCTTTATTCAGTTCAATTACTATCAAGATATTTTTGGAAATGTTTAATGACCATTTTTTAAACTTACACATTTCTCTCCTTTGGGGCACTCAGGTGAATGCACAGTTTTTACTTGGCTAGGATGTGGGGATAGAGGGATTAACTTATTTGGTATGGGTCAATGGGAGGCTGAAAAGATGAAGAGATGTTATCTTTCACAAGAAAAGGCACAGTGTACCTCATCCTAAAGTCAGGATTAGAAAAGCAATCAGAAGGACAAGTTCTGAGGCAAGAGGTCAGCCTCAGATTTGGGACAGAATGCGGTAAGACATTCTGGTGGTAATAGTAAATCCAGGCTCATTTTTGTAGGTTGCCTGGGGTGCATTTCTGAATCAGAGGGTGTTGTTAGGAACACCCCAACAGTAGAGAACTTCGTGAATGTGTGGAGTTAGGTTTCTTCAGATAGATGAAATCTTTTAACATACTTAGCAAAATGTGGTAAACAGGGGCCTATTACCACAACTGCTTTTCTGGATCAGGTCCTTCCCAATGGGATAGGCAATTGGCCAGCCATAGTATGATAAGATGGTGAATGGAGTGCCCTCGATTTGACCTCCAGGAAAGGTTACTGTCATTCAGAGGGAAAAGTAGGGTTTCTGTGGGCTTAGAGCAAAAGGAAGAGTTGAAATACCTACTGGCTTCACTTGAATGGAGGTTTAAGAAGTAAGAAAACTATGCAGAATGGGCTTGATAACAGTGAAAAAGCCCAGCTTCCTACTGGTCCGATTATACATATAATGCACAAAGCGTCAGATGGTACCTCCCACCTAGATTCTTCTCATGGAAATATGCTTATGATTTGACATTTGCCCCACCCTCATCCATTTTCCAAAAATAATTCTGAGTGCCTTATATTTTGCATGAGTTTTGACTAGCTACCAATATTTTAGGGCTCATGGAGAAGTAGCATGGAGGAGAAACCACCACTGTTACTAAATTGGGATCTTTTTGATGAAGACGGGAAGTGTGACAAGGATAGAAAAATGAGGCGGTTGTGTAATAATTTGTAGGGATGATGTTCTTTCAGCACAATGATGCAATTCTCAGTTAAGACATCTTTCTATGGAAAGTGGAAAGTGGACATGGACTTGGAACATAGGAACATCTTCCAAATCCAAGGGCCTACTGGGACCACGGTTGGGGAAATTAATGAATACTGGAGTGGTTAGTGTCCCAGATAAAGATTATGTAAGCTTACAGTAGTCTTCTCAGAAGGAATGGCTCATGAATCTCCTTCTAACTTGTGTCTTGGCTTGAGACATAGAAAGGAAATTTGCCTGTTTGGGGAGTATACAGGCACCAGGCTGTTGGAACCAATTTAATTGCAGTCTTCCTCACACAAACTTGTAAGAGTTTTTGGCACAAAGATAGTTATTGAATTCTATTAATATTAAGTTGAAACCAAGACATTTTACTCTAAATCTTATGTTTATTCCAGCACTGAATCTGAAAGCTCAAATGATGTTTTAACTACTCTTTCCATCCATCTTTCATATTTACTTGTCTATGAAACTCTTTGTAAATCTCTCTAATTCCCTCTTATTATCTTACCTCTGGGAGGAAATTCAACAAGCAACTCTAGGCTTATTTCTTCCAGCATATTATCCCAAAGAGAAAGAGAGCCTTCCCTAATATATGTAACCTTCCCTGCTATAAGAAATTTGTCAGGGGATTACCATTTGGACAGACTGGGGTTAACAGTCATTTCTGAACTGAGATACCCTGATTGGTCACTCCTAGCCAATGTGTACCTTCACATGCCTGCTGGGAAGTGGAGGGCATATTGTTGTGATTGAAAGCTCCACTTAAACTTTTATGGGAAATTTAGAAAAAAAGAACTATTCAAATTATAGACAGAACACTGTTCTCTATTTAATGGATAGAGGAGGAGCTCTCCAAAAGAAAGAGTTTATTACTTCCAGTACAGATAGAAGGACAAGGCATCCTAGGTAGATAAAACAAAAGCTGCCATAATCCAGTACATATGTTATCTCTTAACATTGGAAAAATGACATTTAGAATAAATAAAGGAAGTTCAGAATTTCTCTTTGTATAAAATTCCAGTATAAGCAAATTTACTATGCTTATTTCATCATAGCCAATATTGGTAATTGACAATCAGAACTTTTCAAGACAACTTAAATTGGACTAGAGAGAAAGTCCATAAAGCCAAAGTCAAGCAAAAACTATAGGAAGATGAGAAAAGTTAATGAAAATGACAGAAAGTGAATTCAGGCTTTGCAGTTGTATAATATTAAGACCCAGGATCTGGTACATCAACAAGTACAAAAAAAAATAGAGAGAGAGAGATAGAAATAGTAGATGAATCCTAGTAGAGAGCAATGGCAGGAGAGAAGAGGTGACAATTTTTGAGTCCCAAGTTGCCCTAGTTCAAACCCTCGTTATCTTTCAAATTGATAAAAGAAATAGAGGTCTAAATAATCCATTTTCTTTCAGTTTGTCCCCTGCCCAATCAACTTGTCACTGTTACCATTACAGTGTCTCAAATATAAATTTATAATCATTATAATCTCTTGAAAGGCTGCAGGAATGGATATATTAACCATGGTGGGAAATATCAAACTGGTTTGGGCTAGAAGGTGACTCTGACAGCACAGAGGTGATACAAAAAAGCCCTACAAACAGTAAAACATTGAGATATCAGGGTGAGACAAGTCTCCCTAAGGTAAATAGGTGACATGAGGCAAGATCATATAGGCAGCAGCGTGCCCCAAGAATGAAATATGTAAAGATACCAATGGAAGATATTAAAATGCAAATATTGAAAACATTTGTGAACAAGTATCAAGTGCCACAATCACATGGCAAGATGAATGTTATATTGTTAATGTCTGAAGCAAGGTTATAATCCATAGAAGTTAATGAACAGAGCTGGGGTAGCCTGTGACCCCAAATGGTATACAGAATTTAATGCACATGCGGTCCATAATTTTCACCAGATTTTTTTTTTGTTTGTTTGTGTGGTATGGGAGACCAAACCCAAGGCCTCACACATGCTAGGCAATTGCTCTACCACTGAGCTGCACCCTTAGTCCATTTTTTATTTTATTTTATTTTGAGACAGGAACTCACTAAGTTATGCAGTCTGCCTGTGGCCTTGAACACTCAATCTTCCTACCTCCACCTCCCAAGTCACTGGGGTTACAGGCATGCAGCACCATGCCAGGCTCAAACTTCTTATTCTGTTTGCTTTAATGTGTAGAACTTATTTGATTTATTTATAGAATATTCAGAAAAAGAGGACCACTCAAATTATAGATATACCACTTGTTCTGTGTTTATATGTGTTATAATATATATGTATATATATAATTTTTAAGCTAGAGTAAAATTTTGAAGTTTTGTATATAAGTTTGAGTGACAACAGTAACTTAATAGTATGACTTTATTCAACCTACACATTATTCTGTAACTTGGGTTTGTCTGGAAAAAGTATTTTTATAAAATACTGATTAATCATTCTACCTGGAGGGTTCTATTTTATTTTTTTCTCTCATGCATCTTAAAACCAAAACATTATAAAGACATATTTTCTTAATGTAGAGAGATAGTACTTGTTCCCAAGCTAGTCATTCTTTTAGTGGCAGGGATGAGAGATTCACCTTTGTGTTCTTTCATGCTGGTGGGCTAGCACAATGATTGGTATGTAGTAGTTGTTCAATGAATATTTGTAGAGATGAATTGAAATAATCCAGTTGTAAATATTTTCTGCTCACATGAGTGAAATTAAGTAATATACAATTTTTCTTGGCTGAGTTAAAGAGATATCCTAGCACTAATAATTAAACATTTGTCTTAGGACCAAAATTTAAAATTTTAATTGAAATCACTAACTACATATAACCTCTTTCTTTCTGGAATAGATGACAAAATAATTTCAACTCCTTATCAATTCAGTTTTGGAAAGGAAACCTACGTATACAGTAAAGATAAAGAAAAGAATACTTCATCCATTATGAAACTTTCAATCATTAAGTAAAGCATTGTAAATGAAAAGCCATCAGCATTTACCTTCCACAATACCACATCATGAGTCACTGTCTGGGAAACACACAAATTATTAACATTAAAATGGTGTATACTGTGGAGGATCAAAGGTCATTCTGTAGATTTTTACCCTAATAGATGCAACACACTTCACAAGAGCATTCAATCTCATTTATTTGAATTATATATTCAACAAACAGCCTTAAGTTTACTCATTTGCTTCTTAGGCACTTAATTTATGCTTGGCAGGGCTATCTTTCATTATAGAAATAAATATCATGAATATTAGCATGGCATTATAAATGAAGAAATTAAAATTCTGCTATTTCATGAGTTTACTGTTATAATGGTGTGTGTACATCTGCATACAAATCTAGACAGATAGAGAGGTAAATAGATAGATAGTAGGTAGTATATTGATAGATATGATCACCCAACTTCTGTTGTCCTATTTGGGAAAAAAGATGAAATCTCTAAAGCTGAGGATAAGATCCTAAATGAGTAGTAATCTTCTGAAAACAAAATTTCTCAGGGAAGTAGAATTTGAGGAAGCTAATATTTTCTCTTGATATTTCTCAGTTACACTATTTTTCATATAGAATAACACCTATCAAAATTTGAAACTTAATGTAGACCAGCTACGAATCTTTTTTCTTTATATGTATCTATACTTACATTGCTGAATTTGGAATGAAGATTTCCCTTGCAAGCTATTGAAAAATAATGTCAAAATCTTAGGCTGTTTTGTTGTCAAACATTTTTAGGTGAAAACTTTAATCATAATATTTCAGAAAAGCACTCATATCTTTTACTTGTCTTTATTCAGAACATACACAGTCATTCAATCTAAGCTAGGTGCTTAAACTATTCAATCACTAAACTTAATGTACCTCATATATGAAAAAAATCATTTGTTTACATGGTGAAAAGAGCAAAGCAATCTAACATGAAATCATAGAATGGAAACCTTGTAAAAGCCTCAGCTTTATACTCTAACATCTTGGCATGAGGTCAGCTTTGCTTATTATGATTGGCTCACACCATGGGCTGGCGCATTAGCCTAGTGAGGCTGGAGTAAACCTGGCTGTTTACATCACTAAATTTTGAATGATGGGATATTTTTATTTTTTTTTCTACCAAGTCTACCTTTGATAAACAATTCTTAGGATCAATAAGTTGTTAGCTATGACCATCAGGAATGAGTCCAGAGAAACTAATTCCATATTATTTATTTTACACCACATTCTCAAGCTCTCCTAGGGGGACTCTGAGTTATTAGTGTGTATTAAAAGCAAAAACAAAATACTGTAGATTTCCAGTGAGTACTGACTTCTCTCCAAAAGCTTATATAAACGTTCTCATTAGGTTGCAGTTCTACCTCTCTATTAGAGAACTGTTTCATTTCAATCCAAGGCAGCCTTTCGAAAGGTTGGCATATCTATTTCCAGGCTGGGACCTCAACATCAACTTTACACCATTAAAAGCAGAATTAAAATGTATTAAAAATCATTAATTGAAACAATCAGTACTATTGTAGTTGTGGATTGAATTTGTATCCCAAGGTGAGTTTTACAACAGAAAAAAAATGGATAAATAGATTAATAATCACAGATCTTACTGGGAAATGTTGTTGGCTTCAAAATCAGATAAACAGAGGCTTGAATCCTAGCCCTGTTTCTTCTTGGCTGGATGATTTTGGACAAATTGCTTATCTACCATTAGCCTCAGTTTCCATTCCCCAATGTTGTTCTGAAAAATAAGTAAAATAGAGTGTGAAATTGCCTAATAAAGAACATAGCATAGTGTAGGCATTTTATTTTGTTTGCTCTCTGTCCCTCACTAGAATAATGTGATTTGCTCAAGGAAAGAGATTTTTGCCTTTTCAGTTAAATGCTGTAACAAAATGATATAAACATTCAACCGTGTAAAAATACTTGGTAAATATTTATTGAATAACTCCAAGTATCTTCATCGCTAAAATAGGAGGAAATATTTACACATATATTCTACTTTAGAACTATATCATAGCTATATTTTACCTATTATGGATCACTTAAATTGTTTCCAAAACTTTAAGATGTGCATATGTGTATGCACATGACTATTTTCTAGCATGAACTTTAAAGTGGTATTTCAAATGTTTTCCTAAATATAAATTGTGTAGAATGATTGCATCAAAATGAATGCATATTTTAAGACTCATTACAGGCAACAAAATGCTTTTCCAAAATTTATTGTAACAACTTGTGACTTGAAAATAGTATATGAGAATATCTTTTTAACCACTCATGGAAAAGGAGTATTCTCACTGTTTAAAATTTTGCAGATTTTAAAGAATGAATTAATGCCAAATTAATAACTCTGATTATGTAAAATGACTTCATCATTTTACAGGGAAGTTTTCAGAGCTAACTCTTGAGTTCTGACCACTAGCAATTAGAGAAGTTCTAACTACCCAGTAAGTGCTCTGTAAACAGTGACTGAACCAGCAGGTAAATGAAGTGTTACACCCCAACATGACTTCATAGGTAAGCAACTTCAAAACACTGAATTTATCATACATGACCTTTTCCAGTCAAACACAGTTGTTTTCCAGGCAGCCCCAACAGAACACACACACACAAACACACACACACAAACACATACACACACACACACACACACACACACACACACACACACACACACACACCACACTGTTCATAAGGATAATAGGAGTGTAAACAGCAGGATATGGGAGAAAGAAAAGGCCAAAGAGGATGAGAAAATGGCCTTTAATCTGTATCTTAAAACAAGATCACAGTGGTAAAAAATATTCACTAGTAAGAGAAAGGATTTCCTAGAAAGGTAAAACAAGGATGTCGGTTTATGAAAGATTTAACTAATAGACTGCATGCGTAGTTTTTACTTTTCAAACAATAAATGATCATCAAGATTACTTCATCACTGTGGTGACTTTATCATTTATGGTTTTCTAGAGCTAACCTTGGCAACAGTGTGAAGAAAGGCACAGCACTAATGATTTTTAAGAAGAGAGGCTGAATGCAGATGAAACAGAGAAGATGGGTTTAAGCAGGCTTCTAAAGTAAGAAAGTCTTTTCTAATTTAATTCAACCCTCCCTTGCATTATATCTTCTTCTACATTCTGCTCTTATGCCTTCCCTACTTTCACAGCCAAACTTCTTGAGAGATTTGCTTATGTGTTCTGCTTTTATGTCTTCACTTCAATCTCATTTTTAAATCTATTGTGATTCTCCTTGTTTTTGTTCTTGTTAGGTGCTGTTGAGTTGAGTCTGACTCATAGTGACTCTATGTACAGTGGAATGAAACACTCCCCAATTCTGTGCCAGGAACACCGTCTTATTTATATTTAAGCCCATTGTTGCAGATATTATGTCAATCCATCTGGCGGAGGGTTTTCCTTTTTTGTTGACCTGTCACTCTCACAAACATGATGTCCTTCACCAGCAAATGGTCCCTCCTGACTACATGTCCAAAACACATAAGACACAGTCTAGCCATGGTTGCTTCCAAGGAGAACTCTGGTTGTACTTCTTCTAGGACAGATCTGTTGATTCTTTTGGCAGTCGGTGGAATATTCAATAATCATCTCCAGCACCATAATTCAAAAGCATCTATTCTTCTCCTGTCTCCCTTGTTCAATGTCCAGCTTTCACAACCATATGATGTGACTGAAAATACCATAGCATGAGTCAGGTGCAAGTTCATCTTCAATGTGACATCTTTACTTTTCAATACTATAAAGAGATCTTTTGCCACAGCTTTTCCCAGAACAATGCATATTTTGATTTCTTGACTGCTGCTTCCATGGGTGTTGATTATAGAACCAAGTAAAGCAAAATCACGGACAACCTCAATCTTTTCTCCATTTATTGTGAAGTTGCATATCGATCCAGTAGTAAAGATTTTTGTTTTGTTGATGGTTAGTCACAATCCATACTAAAGCCTATGTTCTTTGATCATCATCAGTAAATGTTTCAAATCCTCTTCACTTTCATCAAGGAGAGTTGTGTCATCTGCATAACACAAGTTGTTAATGTGTCTTCTTCCAATCTTGATGCCATGTTCTTCTTGATAAAGTCCAGTTTCTTGGATTATTTGCTCAGCATATACATTGAAGAGATATGGTGAAAAGATACATCCCTGATGCATAGTTTTCTCAACTTTAAACCAGGCAGTGTTTCCTTGTTCTGTTCATACAATTGCCCCCTGGTTCATGAATAGATTCCTCATGAGTACAATTAGGTGCTCTTGTTTTCCCCTTTCTTTGAAGTATTATCCATAATTTGTTATGATCCACACAGTCAAATGCTTTTACATAGTCGATAAAACATAGACATCTTGCTGATATTCTCTGCTTTTGGCTAATATCCATCTGACATCAACAATGATGTCCCTTGTTCCCCGCCCTCTTCTGACTTGATTTTCCAGCAGTTCTCTATCTACTGCTGCAGTCAATTTTGAATGATCTTTAGTAAAATTTTGCTTGCATGTGATATTAATGATATTATTTGGTCATTTCTCCATTCAGTTGGATCCCCTCTTTTGGGAAAAGGCATAAATATGGATCTCTTCCAGTAAGTTGGCCAGGTAGCTGTTTTCCAAATCTGTTGGCATAAACATGTTAGCACTTTAGTCTACCAAATAATCTACCAAATTGTCAAGCTTCAGTGATCTCCAACGTAGCTAACTGCAATGAAGACTCCTCCATTCCTCTTCTTAATGGGGTTCCTACGCAGGAAGAAAGGAAGTAGGGCCCTCTGCAACCATCTGCTTCCTAGGCATCTTTTCAGATATGAATACCAATGTGTACTTCCTCTGAGACAAAACGGCCAGTAGATAATATCCTTTGTAAATAGCACAGTTGCTAGGAAGTAATACCTTCTTACAAATGGCCTGGTTTGTAACCTGTTGCACCTTTACAAATAGTCCAGTCTGTAACTCTCTTTAGACATGAAAACAATTGTATGGCCTAGGAAGGGAATTCTGATCTGAGGCATGATCTCTGCTGGGACAAACAGAAAAACCTGTTCTTCAGCCCAAAGAGGCCAGCCTAGGCTGAAAGGTGAGAGAAATCTGACACACCTGAAGACAAGATAAAAAACAGGGGAGGAACATCTGTCTCCTTAATGAGACAGTGACTTAAAAACCCCAGAAGCCCCATCCCCTGCTGCAAAGTCCGCTGAATCCAGTCCACAATATCTAGGGATAGCTGTGTCCAGTTGCCTGCAATTCTCAGCAATGGCTGCAGTTCTCAGCAATACCCAGAGCAACCCACAGAAGTCAGCAGTAGTGTACAGATGTCCACAGTACTACACTGAGGTCTGGAGCTGTTTGCAGCCTTGTTGCTGAATCTGAATGTTTTCTGACCTCTAAGTCAAAAGTGTAAATGCAACTGTTCCACAACTCTTTACTGCTGAACCTGACTGCTTTCTGATTTCTATCTTAGAAAGTATAACTTTTTCTCTCCCTTTGTCTTTCTATCTCTCCTCCCCTTTCTGGCCTAGACCGTTCAGGACACTCTCCCTTTTCTAACTCTAATAACTTATCCTCAAAGTTCCTTTTGGGTCTGTTTATAAATTCTTTCATTAACAAGGTCAACCTGCTGCTGGCTGATAACACTCTTATGTATTTGCTCAGTATTAGGCATTACTCTTCCTTCTTGAAATGCCCTCTTCCTTTGGCTTCTGTGATACTGTTTGTCTGGTTCACCTCCACTTTCTGGAAGACCTTTCTTTGTCCTTGTACTGGACTTGTTTTTCTTAGGTGAGGATCAAATTTGGAGGTACTCAAAGCTCTCTTCCTTTTTGTTTTTTCCCATGGCAATCTCATTTGCACTTACACCTCCAATTACTGTTCTTGACCAAAAGACACTCACAATTGCTACTTCTACCTTGAACATTCCTTTGAGTTGTAAATTCATATTTCTAGTACTAGTATATAGGGTCTCTGTGAGTCAGACCAGGTCAATGACATCACCAACAATAAGCCTGATGTATGTTCCTGGACATCTGAAGATATTTTAAGATTTACCTGTTCCATACTGAACTTGTCTTCATCCCACTTTTCTTTCACTTTTCCCCCTCCCTCATTTCTTACTAACTCTGGTTCTCTGTCCTAGTCCTGCCCTAGTTCATGCAACACTAGCTATCCAGGTGCCCAGGGTATACTCAAAAGTCTAGACATCATTCTTTACATCTCCTTTTTCTCTAGTGTACTGTTGGGATTCCCAGGGGGATAGAGAGTGCCCCAAACATGACCAGTCCCAGGAGCTCATCTAGCCCACTTGGAATCCTGTGGGACAAGATAGCAAAGGGTCACCTTTGCTATGCATCCAGGTATCTCACTCTTTCCCCTCCCATTGAGTAGGCCAAGATGGCACCCAAGGTATGGTAGCATCCAAAGCCCCTCTGGTGCCTGATTGATCATTTCTGATCCAACCCTGTTCCCCTGATTGGTTGGGTATCAGGCCATATAAACTCTGGAGTGCAGAGTTCAAGAGCCATTCTGAACACCATCCAAGAGAAGCTCACTGGGTCCTTGCAGTTCCTTAAGGGCCCAAGGCCCATTTACTCATCTGTCTAGCCTAGCCTTCAGCCTTTCTCTGACCTGCCTTCATCATACTTCAACCCACCTGCCACCTCTATTTGACCCCAACATCTACAATGCTGGATATCCTACACCGACCAACAGCTTCTCAAGGCAAGACTCCTGGAGTCAAGCACAGGGCCCCCAAGTGGTGAAAGCTGCGAGCTGGAAGAGCAATGACACAAGGGAGGCTCTGCCCCAGTGGCAGAGACAGCAGCAGAGTGCTTCCCTTCTCCAACTCCCCTTTCTCCTCTCCCTAAGCCTCTATTCCTTTCTCCTCCTTCCTGACTAAACCCCTGTCCTTCTATCCTGTGTGTAATGCTCTCTTCTCTGGCCACAGCCTCACCACTGGGTGCAGTGTTGGGGTACCCATCTCTTGCTTCCACCCACAATGCAGAGAGAGAAACCCCAGAAAGAACTTGACAGTGTAGCAATACACTTTGCAAATTTTATCTTCAAAATAAAATCATGTTGGGCTATTTGTTTTCATCTCTATATCTTACTGTAGCCAAATGATAATTGTTAGATTCAGCAGTGGTTTTATTTTTATTTATTTTCTGTATTTTCCCCTCCTTCTTCTCACTCTGTAATCCTTCATGTTTATTATATCCTCACCTAACAACAACAACAACAACAAAGCATTGAGAATCCTAAGTGCCAGAGCTTGTTCACAAAAGAAAAACAGATTTTCTTCATGTAGATGTCACTGGACTCAGTGGTCCCAAGGTTCTTGGTATCAGAGAAATAATTCAATGACAGAAAGAGAAGACTTAAGCAAAAATAGATTTATTGAAGCAAAAGTAAAGGCTGCTCTCCCCTGGAAGGGGGAGAGTGTGAGCCCTTGAGTATCCCAGACTATCAGGAATCAGGGGTTTTATGGACTGGAAGATAATCTTATGCTAATCTTATGCACATAATTGTGGGGTTTTCTGGGAATTTGGAGAGTATTTCTAGGAAGTGGGGAAGAGTGAGAAATTTGACCAATGGTGGTTCTTTAGAAACCAAGATGGCAGTTCCAAGGGAGGCATGTGCATGAAACCACAACTGTAATGAGTTGGAAATGAGTGTTCTGCCTGAACTTTTGAGTCTCAGAGTTCCCTGAAGTGCACAGGTATCTCTCCTGCAGAGCAAAGCTCACTGAAATAGCAGGATGTCCTACAGTCTGTACCTGGGTAAGGCCACCCCTATAAGGTTAAATTTACATCACATTGTTCCCTATCTGCTCACCTACCCATGTCATAGAGATTCAAAGAGATTAAAGAGATTCTTATTAAAAGGCAGAGCAAAGGAACAATAGTGAAGAGAAAAGACAGGCTGATAAGAATAACGTGTCCTTAATATGTAAAAGAGTCTAGTGAGAACAAATGAATGAATAGAACTACACCATGGTGCTACCAATCACTCATCTGTGAACATATTTTTCATGGTTGTAAATGTACAGAACAATGATGGGAGACAGGGACACTGAGTTTTTGGGAAGCCATAGAAAGATATTTTCTCTTTTGCTTTTTTCTTTATTTCTTTTTTGAAGGGGGGAATTGAGGAGCACTGAGTATTGAACCCAGGGCCTTGCACATACTAAGCAAAGGCGGGGTTGCTGAGATACAGTCTAAGCCTCTTTTTAATTTACTACTTTACTTCTTTTTTTAAATTTTGAAACAGGGTCTTGCTAAGTTATGCAGGCTGCCTCTGGCCTGCAACTTGTAATTCTCCTGCCTCAGCCTCTGGAGTCCCTAGGGACATGTACAACCATTCTAGGATCCCACGGAAGGATTTTTAAACAGAAGGCAAACAAGATCAAGAAACTTGCAGAAATATGAACTAAGGAGAATGGAGTGGGATATGTGAATACACTGAAAGCAAAGAAACACTTTAAGATGTAATTTCAGTAAGCCAGGTAAGATAGAACAATGTCTAAATCAAACAGAAGCATAGTGAAATGGATAGAGCATATGGAATACACATTTGTTGTAAAATTGGTAGATCTTTTCACCAAATTTTAATATATTCTTGAAAATGAACATATGACAATTATAGAAAACTTTTTGTTGATTTACTCAGATAAATTAATCTTCCTACTTTATTTCTTTGAAACATATGCAATTTATACTATTTTAAGTTATTTTAAAAACTTGGCCAAAATGAACCAAAAACTACATAGCTGGACAAAAGATGATCATGATTCTGTAGTTCTGTGGGATCTTTTTTTTTTTTTTTTTTACAGTTTCTGAATGCAATTCTATGATGAAAAATTGCTATTTATCTTGTTACAGATGTGATTTTTTTAGAATATTACATTATACTAGGGTTGGAAAATCACATAACAGTTAATACCATACAACTTATCCGAGGAAAGTCAAGGGAAATTAAAATATTATTTACTCTGTTTCATATTCTTTCATCTTTTCTCTTAAATTACTTGTTATAATCATTGCTGTGTTAGTCAAACAACCTTACTTTTAGTTTTAATCATACAATATTTTGTCTTACTTTTTTTTTGTGGCAGCATAAAATGGTTGACTAATAATTGCCTTTTGCTACAAGATTTTTAAGCACTATGCACATATTTAATTCTCATGTCACATTGCTATCAAGTTAAAAGATATCCTGAATTTGTACCTGTATTACAATACAGAAAAGGCTCTATTTAACTTTTATATTTTCTAACACATTACAGCCTATTTTGAATATGCAATTATTTTCAACCTTTGATACAACAAAAAAGCCATATAAAATCTGATAAGTATGTGGTTTATAACATTTGTGTAAGAAGTTGTGATGCAATTTGCTAGATTTTTACCATTCATGGCATAAAAATAGCATTTAATAAAATTCCTTAAAGTTTCATATCTAAAGCCTTTCTCATTTTGCCCTGGTCCTTCTCTATAGTTTGTAAAAGTGAATTTTCTGTATTCAATTGTCTATGGAGTTAAAGTGCATAATTAAGGAACAGTAACTTTCAACAGCTTGTCACTTTTAGGGGAAATGATTTTTTAATCAAGTTTACTGTACATGCTGTATAAACATAAAAGTAGGACGCATACTGCTGTACAAAAACATCTTGTTAGTTTGTAGAGTGGCCACACAAGTTGGTCTTTCTTAAATGTTTGGAAAATAAAGACTTCTTATTATGAACTGATCTGTGTTGGTTTGGGCCAATAAACTCACTAGTAATACTGAAAAACTGAATAAGCTTTATAATTTAATTTATCACTATTATGGTTTGAATCTTAAATGTCCTCTACAGGTCATGTGTTTTAATGTTTAGTTCCCACCTGGTGGCACTGTTTTGGAGGTCATGGAACTTTAGGAGGTGGGATCCAGCTTAAATGAAGTGAGTCTTTAGAGGTTTTACCCCAGACCCACAGTTCCAATCGCTTTCTTTGCTCAGTTTCCTGATCACAAAGATGTGAAGTTCTTGGCCACCTGCTGCCATTATGCCTGCCTCAATGCCATTATGGACTGATTCTTTAGCTGTGAGCCTCTGATAAATATTTCCTCTCCTGAGTTTGCATTGGTCAGTTTCTCTGCCACAGCAACACATCAGCTGACTAATCACTTTAGAATTTTCATTATTCCTTAGTTTTACTCTATTGGGAGGGTGCCCTTCTTTTTGTTGATATCGATGACCCTTACTTTCAAATATATATGGATAAGGACATTACTGCACAGCTTTTAAAATAAAAGAATTCCCATAAGTTTTATACTAAATACTCATAGGCACCTTTCATAATACAAATAATCCAAGCAAGTGGAGATGTTAAGGAATTTGCTCAAGGACATTCAACAAGCTGGAGTCAAAGCCAGGAAGAGCAGAGGCCTTTCACTCCAAGTCACAACTGCCAGATTTCAGTCCTTTTCTGATGGTAAGACAATGAGCCATCCTGGTACTATTCATTAATCTTACCATTCAGCAATTCTTGCTGCTTAAGACTGTAAGTATGTAACAATGGGCTGTTGTTAGGTGCTCTCGAGTCAGGGTTGACTCATAGTGACCCTGGTAGGGTTTTCAATGGCTGATTGTCTCAGGATTGCTTCAAGAGTGGATTGCTGCATCCTTCTCCCATTTTTGTGGTACTGGGGATAAAACCCAAGGCCTCAGAGAGTGCAGAGCAGCCCTCTACCAACTGAGCTAAACCTCAGCCCAACAATGAACTGGTGGACTTGAAATGGTAAATAAAGCCCAGAGCAAAAGTTTCTATCAAACTTCAATTTAATTCTTATTCTTCCCTAATCCCTTCTCCTGGTCTCAATTATCTGTTATAGGAACAAAATGTGCAGAGTTAGGATAAGGGACAATTTGAAGTGGCATAGGAGGATGGTAGTAGTAGCTACTGGATTGTTATAATTCTTTAATCAGTTCAGCTCAACATATACACTAAAGCATTTCCCTGCTCAAGGACCAAATGAAAGCTATAAACATGATTTAGACATTGTCCCCAACATTGAGGAGCTGACAGTCTAGCAGTGTAGACAGGCATCTAAACATGGAAAAGGTTACACTGGAGATCTCTCTTTCAAAAAACTCACATTATTAGCAGATTAATTAATTGCAGAGACAAATCTGAGATAGTATAAAGAACATATTATAATCCTAGAATGTTATTATTACTATAGTCTAATAGAGAAGAAAATTGGATATTTTCTATCAGGGAATATACATCCTCTGGCATAGAGGTCATTGTCCAAAAGTATATGTGAGCCTTGAGAATTTCCATTCACTTCATGTCTCCATATGAGTAAATGGATACTTTTACCTCAAAATGTTTTATTTATGATCAGGCAGAGGGTCACCAAGAACTAATGGAATCCACAGTTCTGCATTTCCTGACTCTAGGCCAAAAATTATCATGACATTATTAAGGTATTATTAGATTTGCTGTATGAAAAATAAAAATAATAATATACAAGAACATAGCAAAGCAAACTGAAAATATTTAAGTAGAAATGCAGAATGTTTGGTAGAATGCTCTGCAAGTAATGTAATTCAAACCAGGAAAGGCCAATTAAAGTGACTACAGTTAAAAATAGAGCCATTATTTTCAGTCATTCTAAATAAAGTTCTGTCCATTCAAAATTGATGTTTCTGACAATTTCTTATACATATGTGATATTGTCTGAAAACTCTAACATCAAAGTGATCTTAATATATATATAATATATATTATATATATATTAAATATATATTATTATATATTAAATTAAATATATAATTAAATATATATATTATATATAATATATATAGCTAAATATATAATTAAAATTATATCTATTATTATATATAATTATATATATAATAAAAATACTATTTTTGTTTCATTTTTGACCGTGGTTGCTGTTTTTATAGCCTATTGCTATTTACAACTTTCTAGTTCCTCAATCTCTTGTTTTAACATGCTGTTTGGCCCTTTTTTCCTGTGTCTTACAAACTGAAACTTATTACCATGACTTTACTAATGAAATGATGATTGGACGTAAGAACGATGGGTGTATTTTCAGCATTCCGTTATATATGATTTGCCCAAACTAATTTCACTCATTATCTTACATACACAACCCAACCATCTTGAATGATTGTCAGGGAGTTCTAGAGCTAGATGGAGAGACATGGTAATTATAATAACTTCTGACCTACTGACTCAATGTAGTTAAATTGTTAATACAAAAGCTGAATATATTGTCTGTAGTAGTTTGGTTCATAGACATTTTAGAAACTAGAGACCTTAGTTTACTCTGAAACTTCATTACATAGAGGGGTGCCAAAAATGTACACACACACATTTTAAGAGATGTGATGTTTTCTATGTATTAGTTTTTGAAATTGAATTGAATTACAGTATCAATGTATAATATGACATTCACTCAAAAGAAAGCAATAATCAAACAAATGCTAGTGTCACCATGTGACTGGCAGTCCAGTGAAAGAAAATGGTGAAAGCATGGCTGTCATTCAAGGAGTGCAAGACCATTTTGCAGTAGTACTTGAAATTTGATAATGTTGTGGAAGTACAATGACAACGGAGGCATGAGTATGCAATGGAACCTCTAATGCGCCTAACAATTGCACTCACTTGTGATAAGTTTCAGATGCACAGTAGTGTGTGTGATGTGCACAAGGGAAGTTCTGGGAGGCCTCACATATAATAAATCCTACTTCTGCTATGGTAACCACCTTGAGCATCTCTTGTAATTGTAGAGGTGAAACATGACATATTCATCTTTCATTATCACTGTACATATCGTTATGCTATGTTATGTTAGGTGCCGTCAAGTCGATATCTGACTCACAGTGACCCTCATAGGGTTTTCAATGGCTGACTGTTTTGGGATTGCCTTGGGAGTGGATTGCCAGGCCCTCCTCCCATTTTGACGGTGCTGGGAATTGAACTCGGGACCTCAGAGACTGCAGCGCAGCACTCTACCAACTGAGCTAAATCAGAGGCTACTGTACATATTATTACTGTTATATTATTAGTAGTATATATTATTAGTATTATTAGTAGTATATATTAGTATATTGTTGTTGTTGTTGTTAGGTGCTGTCGAATCAGTATCCGATTCATAGCGACCCTCATAGGGTTTTCAATGGCTGACTGTTTCGGGATTGCCTTGGGAGTGGATTGCCAGGCCCTTCTCCCATTTTGTGGTGCTGGGAATTGAACTCAGGACCTCAGAGACTGCAGAGCAGTGCTCTACCAACTGAGCTAAATCCCAGCCCGATATTAGTATATAGTAGTATATTATTACAGTTGTAACACAGTTTCTTCTTTTCTTAAAATATGTATATATTTTCTTGGTACCCTCTGTATTGCTAAATGTCTTGTTGCCCAATAAGAACATTTTGATCTCATTTCCACTTTGGACATATTTTCTAGCTTTCTTTTTAACTATCAGTCTTTTGGTATTATAATTGTTTTGAGTATTTATAACTAAACTATAATTAATTTTAAAAACTGTGCTTTTATATTTGTCTCTCTATTTGGCTTAATTTATTTAGATATTCTTAGTATTGCTCAAGGGCTAGGGTTTCTCTTAGTTGGTAGAGTGTTGCTTTCCACTATCTGATGACCCAAGGTCAATCTCCAGCCCTGCAAAAATGGAAGAAGGATGTAGCAATCCACTCCCAAAGCAAACCTGAAAAAATTAGTCATTGAAAACCCAATGAAGATCTTTTTTAATTGGACACAACTTGATGGCAACTAACAACAACAACAATATTGCTTAAGATATACTTGTTGGTATAATATGTGAAAAAGTCCATCATTAGGCAGCATTATATATATGAAAATAAAGGTGTCATAATTGAAATATAGAAATGTTATGATGTTTGGAGATGAATTTAAATTACAGCTATTGTCCAATCATGGGTGCAATGATGTATTAAGGCAGTGGTTATCCATGGGGAAATTGTTTGAGATGCACATTCTCAAGATGATCTGGACTTACTTAATAAGAACCCACATGGCTAGGTACCAGAAATAGGGCCTATAACAGACTTTGCACGTGATTCAGCTGCACACTAGAGTTTGAGTACCACAGTTTTAAATTATTCATCATTATGCATTTGTGGAGGCTTAAAAGATCTACATCAGAATGGAAGAAAATTTCTTTTGACTTATTGTAATTCATACTAATATACTCACACTGAAAGTTACTCAAATAACATTCTGCATTGTATTTTACAAACCTAATTAATAGTATGGGACCTTTGTTAATTTTTTTTTTGTTTTTCAGGATAAATATTTTTTTCTTTGTTTTGCGGACAGCTTGACCCTTTTACTTTTATGTCATATACCATTTTGTCCTTAATCATTTTCTTTATTTTAAAATCTATTTGATCTGGCTTCAACTGTTGTTGTTGTTAGGTTCTGTAGAGTTGAATCTAACTCATAATGACCCTATGTACAACAGAATAAAGCACTCTTGGACACTGTGCCATGCCCTGCACTATGTCAGTGCTTCTTTGCTATTCACAGGATTTTCAATAGCTGATTGTTTCAAGAGTGGGCTGCCAGGTCCTTCTCCTATTTTTGGAGTGCTGGGGATGGAACCCAGGGCCTCAGAGAGCACAGAGCAGCACTCTACCAACTGAGCTAAGCCCCAGCCCTTCTGGCATCAATAGATAACTCCTTTTATTCATTAATGTTTGCCTGATACATTTTTTTCCACCCCTTCAGTTTCATCCTATCTATCCACCTATATTGTTATATTAGAAGAAAGTTTCTCATAGCATATTTTTGGATCATTTTTCTAACTCCATTATGCCAACTTTAGTTTTTAAATTGGGGTAAGTGACTAGATTTAAGGTATAGATTTACCATTATATTTTGAGTGCATTGTCTATTTTCTTACTTCATTGTACTAGGTATTTTAATTTATCTACTGGCATTGACATTTTACCAATTTAAAGGAAGGGTATCTTCTAAGATATCTTAGTTCCATTTAGGCCTTTTTACCCTTCTCTTTTAAAAAATATAATCATCTGAAGTATTTCCTCTTTTTACCTTGAGCACTACATCATGATGTTATAAGTTTCTCAACAACCAATTATTAGTTAAAATAATTTTGAGGAGTAGGATATTCTGTCATATTTCTCCAAGTACTTACCATTCCTTTCTGAAGCACTGAGCCTTCTGCTACCATTTTCTTTCTAATCAGAGAACATTTTTAAAGCCAGTTTTCCTGGAAATAAATTCACTTAGGCCTTTTTTTTCTTTTTTATCTTTTTTTTTTTGTAGCCTTTCATTGGAAATAAATTCATAGAGAAATTGGAAATATGGCTTCATATTGATTCAGCAGCATTCAACAGGATAAATTGATCTGTGGCAAAGGATTTCAAAACCAGATATGAAAAGCATCTGGAGCCAGACTATGTGGTTTCTAAATTCAGTACCACCATTGATTAATTATATGACCTTGAACAAGTGACTTAATCTCCCTGTGCCTCAGTTTGCCTGTCTTTAAGGAATACAAATGACATCTACCTCAAAAGGATTAACTGACTAAATACACACAAAGGATGGAGAAGAGAGGCTGCTGTGTGCAAGAAGTAAATGTCAGCCCTTGTTATTAGTAATTATGGAGCAAGATGCATGCCACTACATCAGAAGTACTCAGTTCCCTCTATTCTGATTCCAAGCTGATGTATAATTTTGCTTTATATATTGAACCAACAAATTATGGCTAATGTATTAATTATGTGGAAACATATTTTAAGATAGAAGAATATAACCCTTATTAGGTGGTTTGCTTCAATTCTCTGCTTACTGTACAATAGAATTTTGGCAACTTCCTCAACTTATGTCTGCCCATCTTCATTGCTAAATGGTTATGATGATGCTCACTGCCTAGGTTATGTAAGATTAAATGAGATGATACATAAAAGCTGCTTAACCCAGAGTCTGGCACAGGGTGAACATCCAACAAATAGGCAGTCTTATTTCTATTACTGTGGCTATAACACCAATATTTGACACCTTGGTTTAACATTATTATAATTCTAAATATTTTTCAGTTAAATTCTGAAGTACAGTAAACTCTGGGAAATGCAAAAGATCAAATTCCTTGATTTCCAAACTTAAGAACCAGACCAAAGACTATAGAAATTTCATTGGGTAAAATGCCATGTTACCAGATGTTAAAATCTCAATACCATCTCTGTACTTTTGGTCACTAAACACATCCACCTTCTGCTGAAGATGAAAGATTGGAAACAAGACTCTGCCAGCAGCATTTCAGTTTCACTAAGAGACACATGTAGGAACAGGGAGAGAAGCTATAATTCTCCAGCGGTAGCTGTAGGCAGGAAAATGAGAGCTGGCAGACAGCAGAATTGAGATTGTGCTAACAGCTTCCAAAGCTCTCCTGAAAAATCTCTCCTTTGGTATTATAGTCAGCTACAATTATTGGTGTCAGTTTCTATGTGATTTCTTCACTTCTGACTTTTCTGAAAAAACTTTTCTTAATCTTATTTCCCCAGTCCTTTCAGTAGTTTCTAAGCCACAAATTTTCTGTTTTATTCTACTACTGAAACATTCAGAGTGCCTTGTCCTACCCTGACCAAACCTATCTGATTCAACTACCCATATGCTCCCTTGGTAGTAGGACTCACAATTTTCTTATATGTGCTTTGCATAGTGACCCACCAAAATACAATAATTCCAATATAATAATATTTCCATTATCAATATGGGTATTGCACTATAGGAACACCCAGCATATTATTTCAAAGCTTGGATCTTCATGCTAAAGATATATCTGACTGTATCTATACTTGGCCCAATCTGCTTTTTAGTGTAACACAGAAAGGTGGCTCTTCTTCCTATTTAAGGACAATCTCTCTTCATTTTGTTTCACATTTCTTCTTGCCTTATGAAGAATCTTTTATTTTTAATGTTCTATTTTTACTTTTTTACAGAGTACAGTTTACATTCAATAAAATTCATCCACTTTAAGTCCAATATACTGTATTTGAACAAATATACCCTATCATGTTGTTGTTGTTAGGTGCCATGGAGTTGGTATCCGACTCATAGCGACCCTCTGTACAACAGGGGAAACACTATTGTCAGTGCTTCTCTGCTGTTCATAGGGTTTTCAATGGCAGACTGATTTTTGCGAGGGGGTTGCCAGGTCCTTTTCCCAAGCCTACAGCTTCTGGTGTTCCCTGGTGGTCTCCCATCCAGGTACTAACCAGGCCCGACTCTGCTTAGCTTCCGAGATCTGACGGGATTGGATGCCACAGGGCTATGGCTGCAGGCTATACCCTATCATAGAAAATACATCTCAATCAGATGTTGAATATTTACATTATCGTCCTGTGTCTCCTTACAGGTGATTCCTTCCTCTGCTTCAGACTCTGGAAAGCACAAATTTGTCACTGTAATTTGTCTTTTCTAGAATGTCTTATGACTGTAATAACATAGTAGACAGTCTTTTTGTGTCTCACTTCTTTCCTTTGCCCTAAGTCTCTCTAGATTTTTTCATATAGCTGCATGTATTGGTATTTTCCCCCTTTCAATTGTTGGGTACTATTCTATTGTTAATAATATATCATTGTTTATCCATTCATCACTCCATTGATAACATTTGGATTGATTCATATTTTGGCTATTTTGAAAATAGTTACTCTGAATATTTCCATATAACTCTTGTGTGAGTATGTATTTTCAAATTTTATGGTTAAATATCAAGAAATTGAATGGCTTCCTGGCATGTTACATGTATATTTGACATTTTAAGATAATGCCAAACTTTTCCCAAGTCAGCTATACAATTTTACATCTTCACCAACATAGGTGCTCCAGCTGTTTCACACCCTCACCAATCCTTGTTAACTGTAGCAATTTCAGTGAGTGTATCATATCATTGTGGTGGCAACTTTAATTTTACTGTTGACATTGTGTACCTTTTCATGAATTTATTGGCTATCTTTAATCTTTCTTCAATGAAGTATCCAAGTCTGTGTCCCATTTTTATTATTGGATTGTCTTTTTATTATTGCACTCTAATGTTGTTGTTGTTGTTGTTAGGTGCCGTCGAGGCGGTATCCGACTCATAGCCACCCTCTGTACAACAGGGGAAACACTATTGTCAGTACTTCTCTGCTGTTCATAGGGTTTTCAGTGGCAGATTGATTTTTGGGAGGGGGTTGCCAGGTCCTTCCCCCAAGCCTACAACTTCTGGTGTTCCCAGGCAGTCTCCCATCCAGGTAGTAACCAGGCCTGGCCCTGCTTAGCTTCTGAGATCTGATGGGATCGGATGCCACAGGGCTACAGCTGTAGGCCTGTACTCTAATAGTTCTTTATATATCCTGGAAATAAGACCTTTATCAGATATGTAGTTAGCGAATATTTTCTCCCAGTCTGTGGTTTGTCCTTTCATTTTCCTAAGTGTCTCTTTTCAAAGAGCAGATTTTAGTTTTTATGTTAGTTCAGTCTGCAGCTGAACTTAGCTTAACATTTTTTATTTTTATTTTTTTAACTGAGTCACCATGGGATATCTACGTGAGCAAATTTCTCTGGTAAGGGACTGAAGCCAACCTGTGGTCATGGTGAGGGTTGCAGTGCTGGAGGATGTTTCTCAATATCCCTGCCCCTCCCTCATTTTAGTAAGCTCTGACACTTGTGCCATGCAGGGGTCTGCCACTTTGTCCCTTTCCTGGCAGCAGTCAGCTGGTGCTTGTTATTTGCTGTAGAGTTGGTATTAGACACAGACATGTTTTCTCAGCAATCCTGGTCCAGTTTCCTTCTTAAGCAGGCTCAGGTCTCCAAGCCTCAGAGCAGATCTTCTCAGTGTTCCTGTCCCTCCACTAGTGATAAAAACTTCTCTCCTCCCCTCTCAGTGCAAGATGTAGAGTAAAATGGCAACTGATCTTGACCTGCACTGGATTTGTATCTTGTGAGTGAAGAAGCAGACTTCTGCTTCCTGTTAGTTTAAGATCCTGTGAGGCTAAAGCAAGAGGATCACAAGTTCAAAGCCAGAGAGCCTGCACAACTTAGCAAGACTTTGTCTCAAAATAAAAAATAAAAATGGAGCTGGGAGTGTGACTCAGTGGTAGAACACTGGCCCATCATGTACAAGGCTCTGGGTTCAATCTTCCAGTACAGGAAAAAAATTCCTGTACACATATGTATTTCTTGTGCTTCCAAGTGGCTTTTACTCAGTAGCAGGACAGGATGGACCCCCATACCAAGCAATTGGACACTGACTAAGTGTGTACATTTTAATTAAACTCTGATTCTATCTATCTGGAACTAGACAGATCCCACAAAATAAGGGCTCAGTCCTACTAAACAGTGTGCACTTCCCATGCCCAGAATGTGACCTATTCATCTGACCCACTAGGCATAAATTGGAGGTTCCCACAACTCCTTCCTCGAGTTCCATGGATTTGATAGAGCTTTTCTTAGAACCCAGAGAAAGATTTATAAAAGGTAAAGATGAATATGCAGATGAAGAAAATTATGGGGCAGGGTATGTGGGCAGGAATATGGAGCTTTGGTGACCTGGACATGCCACCTTCCTAGGACTTCTATATATTCCTTAAACTCCCTTATTTGAGGACTTTTATGGAGGCTTCATCACATCACGTAAGAATGATGAATTCTAACTCAATCTTTAATCCCTTTCTTGGATGTTGGTCTTTCTGGTGACCATCCCTGATCCAAGAACCCACAGAGTCATTCATTAAGACAAAATGCTCTACTCCAGGGAATTCCAAGGGATTAAGAAGTCTGTGTAAGGAACCGTGTGTGGTGTGTGTGTGTGTGTGTGTTTATTTTTTCCCGGTACTTGGGAGTTGAATCCAGGGCCTCACGCATACTTTGCAAGTGCTCTACCACTGGGCTGCACTCCTCACATTTTTTATTTTGAGTCAGGGTCTTACTGAATTATTCAGGCTGCCCCTGGCCTCAAACTCATGATCCTCCTGCCTTCATTTTCTGAGTCACTGGGATTACAGGCCTGCACACCATATGTAATTCTTGTCATATCACAATGGTAGAGCTCCCCAGAGACAGTGGACTTTTGCCTGGGGGTCAAGAGCAGGAGTGTTTGCTGTCACTCGGCCTCCAAGGCCAGGAAGACTTTCCCTTAGAAACCCAATACAAAGTATGGACTCTAATACTTACATTGACTAATATCTCAAAATGTAAGGGACATATTTCAAAGAAAAGCTGGAAAATTGCACAGTTAAAGAATTACTGGAGTGAAACACTTTTTTTGGGGGGGAGTGAAGGGTGGAATTAAAAGAGTCAGCCAATTTAGTTCTATGAATAATGCTCATTCTGCAATAATGAACACAAATTTTTATAATCCATTCAGAATTTGGAGGTTTGGTTTGAGAATATTCAAATGTTTCAGCAGGAAAGGAAATCTTCAAACATCAGCTTTTTGTTTTTTAAGAACCATTTTTATTTCAATTGGCAACACAGAACATTTTTCCTTTTTTCCTAACAGCTAAATCTGGTTTCCAAACTCTATTCCAGAGAATTATTTTGGGCATAAATTCCTGTAACTTTTAATTTTTTAATACAAAAGTATTACAACAAAATTTTGAAAACTGGCGCAAAACATGTAGATTTCATTTTAAAAAATATAAATCTTAATAGATACATCTAAGCTTTGGGATTGCCTACCAAAACCTCATAGAGATGATTGTCTTTCTCTATGGAAATGATTTTGTGTCTCAAATATGGATGACAATTATAGTTTGTTGTATTTTATTAATGGATAAAAATAATTAAACTTTTTTTGCCTGTAGTATATTAGAAACATTTGGATCCATTATATTTCCATAATGTCAATTAGAAGTGGTAATTCACACTAAATATATTTCTTAAATAAAGATAAAGCCATATGGGTAAATCTTTTCATATATTCTTTTCTTCACTTTAAAAAAGTTGAAGATTAACTATCATTCCCACATAGTCTTATATATTGAATGAAGCAATTTCTTCCTTTACTTAGACTATACTTAATAAACATATTTTAAATGAGTTATTACACATTACCTATGCTCCTTGATTATTTTGTCTTTCTATCTTACTGCTATATAATTGACAAATAAAAATCGTATGTATTTAAGGTGTACAACATGATGATTTGATTTGATATACAAGTTAACTAATGCATCCATCACCTTGCATACTTACCAACTCTTAATTTAATTTTTGTAGTGAGAATACTTGACATCTACTCTCAGCAAATTTCAAATGTATAGTGCGGTACTATTAATTGTAGTCACCAGGTTGTATGTTAGATCACAGGAATTAGTCATTTTATAATGAAGATTTGTGTCCTTTGACCACCACCTCCAAATTTCCTCTTTTTCTAGTCCCTGACTGGAGAAAGTCCCTGACTACGTACATATACACCACATATTTTGACCATTTACCCACCAATTGATGATTAGGTTGTTTTTATATCTTGACCACTCAATAATTTTCTGACGAACATGGGGATGCAGGTATTTCTTCAAGATACTCTTTCTTTCTGTGTGTGTGTGTGTGTGTGTGTGTGTGTGTGTGTGTGTGTGTGTCTGTATAATCTCCAGAAACTGGATTCCTGGATCATTTTTTAATCTTATTTTTAAACATTGGGGAAACCTCCATTAAGTTTTCCCTAATGACTGTACCAATTTACATTTCAACCAATGGTATACAGGATTATCTTTTTGCCATACTTTTGTTGACACTTGTTATCTTTTGTGTTTTTGATAATAGCCATTTCAATAAATGTAAAATGATATCCTATGGTAAAAATTCTGCATCCTTTGACCATTTTAAAACCAAGTTTATTTTATTTTAATTTTTTACTATTGAGTTGAATGAACCCCTAATATATTTTGAAAATTAAGTTCTTATCAAGTATATTACTTGCAAATGTTTTCTCCCATTCCAAAACCTGGGTTTTCACTTTTGTTGATTGTTCCCATTGCTCTATAGAAGATTTTTAGTTTGATATAGTCTCACTTGTTTATTTTTGCTCTAGTTTTCATGTTCTTTTGGTGTCATATCCAAAAAATCATAATAAAAAATATTAAAGAGCTTTCCTTTTGCTTTATTTTAGGAGTTTTATAATTTTAGGTGTTACATTTGTGTCTTTAATACATTTCAAACTAATTTTTGTATATGGTATAAAATAAAGGTCTGATTTTATGCTTTTGTTTGATATTTGGATATTTGGTTTCCCCAAGACCATTACTTGAAAACACTGTCTTTCACACATTTTTTAATCTTACATTTGTTAAGATTTGATTTGTAATCCAATCTATGCTTTATTCTGGAGGATATTCTGTGTGCGCATGAGAAAAATGTGTTTTGCTATTGTTGGATAAATGTTTTATAAATATCTGTTAGGTCCATTTGTTCTGATCTGTAATGTTATTTAAGTCTTCTGTTTTCAAATTGATTTTACATCTGGATAATATATTCATTGTTGAAAGTGGGCTGTGAAAGTCCTCTATTATTATTGCATTATTCATCCCCTTCTTCACATCTAATAATATTTATTTCAATATATTTAGGTGTTTCAATATGTAGATGCATATTTACAATTGTTATATTATGTTTATTAATTTACCCTTTTATTATTATAGACTGACTTTTTTGCCTTTTGTGACACATTTTGACTGACAGACTGTTTTGGCTGACATAAGTATAGCCACCTTCACTCTAGTTTGATTATGATTTGCTTGTAATATCTTTTTCCATCCCTTCAGTTTTAGCCCTTCTGTGTCCTTAAAGTAAAAGCACATATTTTATAGGCAATATATTATTGGATTTTAATTTTTTATCTATTTTGAAAAGATTTTGTTTTGAAAGTATCCGTCTTTTTGTTTAGAAAATTTAATCCATTTACATTTAATGTAATTATAATTACTTTTTATTGTCTTCTGTTTTATAGTTACTTTTCTCCTACCTTCTCCTCCTACCATTTTCCTTTGTGATTTTTTTTTGTAGTGGTTTGCTTTGATTCTCTTTATCTTTTGTACATCTATTACAGATTTATTATTTGTGGTTACATGGGAGTTACATAAAAATCTTTTAGTCATGATAGTCTATTTTAAGCTGATAACTTCAATCACCTATAAAAACTATACATATTTACTTTCCCCCATTTTATATCATTGTCATACTTTAACATTTTTATATTGTCTATCCAGTAACTAATTATTATATAATTATTTCAATATCTTTTCTCCTTGATACTAGAGGTAAATGTGACTTACACACCATTATGTATGAGAATATTCTGAATCTACTATATGTTTACCTTTAACAGTGGGTTTTATGCTTTCATGTCTTTTCATGTCCTTATTTATCTTCCTTTCATTTCAAATAAGAACTCCCTTTGGCATTTCTCATAAAATAGGTCTAGTGGTAATGAACTCCCTTAGCTTTTGTTTGTTTGGTTATGACTTTTATTCTCCTTTATCTTTGAAGAGTAGCTTTGTCATTGCAATATATACTTAGATGGTATTTTTTTCTTTTTTGTGTTTTGAATCCATTGGTCTACAAAGTATGTACTGAGAAATCCATTGACAATCTTGTGCAGATTTTCTTGTATGTTCTAAATTCATTTTCTCTTGCTGCTTTCAAAATTCTCTTTGACCTTTAACAGTTTGATTGTAATTCTTATGATACCTCTTTAGCTTGATCCTTAAGGTCCTTTGAGTTTCATGGAACTAGGTTTCCCTATCCCTTCCCAGAATTAGAAATTCTTTAGTAATGACTTTTTAAAATAAGCTTTCTACCCTTCTACTCTCTTCTTCACCTAAAACTTACATATGCCTTATTCACTTGTTTGTATCACATATATATTATATATTTCCTTCATTTTTTGAAGTTTTTTCTGTTCCCATGACTAACTTCAAACAACTTGTCTTTAAGTTAATTGTTTTTGCTTGTTTGTTTATTTGTTTTCATCTGCATGATCAAGTGTATGGTATAGCTCTCTATTGAATTTTACTTCTGTCATTATAGTTTTTATTTCTAGTATTTCTGTTCGGTTCCATTATAGATTTTCCTTCTTTATTAAACTTTTGTTTTTGCTCATGCATTGTTTTTCTGGTTTCATTTATTTGCCTCTCTGTGTTCTCTTGCATCTTATTGAACTTCTTTATGATAGTTTGAATTCTTTGTTAGGCAATTTAAAGATCTCTATTTATTTGAGATTGGTGCTGGAACTGAGTTAGTTATCTGTACTAGGTTCACAGACTGATGGGTTTATTATCAGAGATTTATTCAGATATAGATTCTGTGTGTCCTTGGGCAGATGGTGATGCATCCAAAACCTTAGCCAGTAAGGCTGTTGTTACGATAAAGGTATCTCTTAAGCTCCACAGTTTTATATACAAGGCAAGTAACCAGATGTTTGGGTGTGGCCTCATTAGGTCTCTAGGAGTCCTCCTGGCTTGTCAAATTCTTGAAGACTGCTAATTCAGATGGGTTTCTTTTAGCAAACTTTAAACCAAATTTTAATTTATCAACTAATTATAATTGTCAATGTGAATTGATATTGGAACAAAATATTATCATCCATTTCACTAGACGTGGTTTTGCTTACTTATAGATCTACTGCCCTGACATACTGTATATTTAGAAAAAAAATACTGTTATCAGAGAAGTTGGATTTTTTCTCCAATTCTTTTTTAACTGACCTTTGATTAAATAAAGGCTCTACCTAGTCTTGGACCAGCTGAAATAATTAAGGCAAATTAATCTCTCCTACTGGACCAACGCTTCAGTTACACATAATTATTCCCTTTACAGAATTCCTGAACTATTTCTTTATGCTGATTCTTGTACTTTGACTTATAAATGAACTATAGCAAAGACAAGGATTTTTTAAAATTAGATCTGACTAGGATACTAAGCCCTATCATGACCTTTTCCATGTCATCTATTCATTTCCTTACATAATGACTATTTTACATTTTTTTATAGTGAGAAATAATAAGACCTAAGGTGATCATTAAGGCAAACACAATAATATTGACTAGTATAAATGCTAGCAGCTAGGTCAAGGCAAGATGTGGAGAAAAAAATGGAAGGAAATTTTATGTCATCTAAGCAAATATTCTCTGGGAGAAGGTATATTTCAGGACCCAGGAAATCCCTAGAGGTATTTTTTTTTTAGAGATAGGAAAATAATAAAATGGACAGAATTAAATTGGTACACAAATATTTCTTTTTACTATTTCTTTTGCTTAAGAAGCTTTTCAATTGGCCGGGCGTGGTGGCGCAAGCCTGTAATCCCAGCGGCTTGGGAGGCGGAGGCGGGAGGATCGCAAATTCGAGACCAGAGGCAGTCTGCGTAATTTAGCGAGACCCTGTCTCAAAAAGTGAAAAAAAAAAAAAAAAAAAAAAAA